>NEWO01000916.1:4538-23147 GCA_003013225.1 Phalaenopsis aphrodite
TTGGTGAAGACATTATTTATGTCATTTGAAAAATTTTCTGAAAATTAGTGACGTCCAATGCCTCGAAAATTCAGCAGTAGTACTCAAGTTAACGCACTTGTCTTATGAACTGGGTATCTTTTAAAATTTATCAATGTGAATTTGGCACCAATTTTGTGATTTGTTTTGCTTTAGTATTGGGTTTTGAGATTTCAACATTGTCGAGGAAAGTTGAAAAGGAATTTTGACATGACTTGTAAAAAGGATAAGCAAATTTTAGAAGAGAAGTTAAGTGATTATGAGGCATAGGAGCTAGCCCAAAATAGGAAATGATCTATTCAACATTGGACCCACCCCGACCTTAACACACCACACCTATTAGGGGTTTACCCCACTAAACCCTAGGGTCCTGGACCTTTCCGCTTAAGGATGGTTAAGTAGATGGTCCTGGACTCCAAGAGGAGCTGACTGTACTGACTCACGGAAGAAATGAGCGCAGTAAGTCAACAGAAGAATGGTAGTCAGACCCATGGGGGATATGGACACACCACCGATGTATGAAAACATAACCACCTGATCAAAGATGGAGAGAGGAACGAGTCCCAGCGGAGTCGCCAGAATTTGTCGACCGTTTTTTTTAACCTTCGTGATTTGAAAAAAATGATGATTTTGTGATTTTGAAAATAATTTAAATATAAATATAACCCTTTTTTATATTTAAAAGTAACATTTTAATTTTTAAAATAAGTGAGACCAAACGAATCTCACATTTTAAATAGTTTATATTTAAAAGTAACATTTTAATTTTTAAAATAAGTGAGACCAAACGAATCTCACATTTTAAATAGTTTAGATGATTTAATACAATACTACAAGTAATACACTTATCCCGAAGAATAAATATATCACTTGTAATAGGGATTCAATCATCTAGACTAAACAATTTGTGACATTCGTTTGGTCTGCGAAATTGTCTTATTTGCCGACAAGTTCCCATACCTAATACGAGGATTAGATAAGGTTTATTTTATCTGGGTTTCTGGTTCCCTATAGAGGCAAACCCCTATAGTTAATTATATCTTAAATGACTGAGAGTCATTTAAGAAAACTCTTGATTAAGATCAGATGATTTTGCTTTCAAGATTTCAAAGTTTAGGTTTACACGATTGGACATGAGAAAATCAAATGAGAATGACTCAAAATAGGAACAGTTATTTAAGGAATCCAAAGGGAAGAAAAATATGTGATATCACAGATCTGGGGAAGAACTCTGGTGAACTCTCAACTATCTTATTGTTTGGCTTTATATCTTTTGAAATGATGTAATTTGATATTTCAATTCTGCAAATTATTTATGATTTAGAACTTATGTTTACACAATATCAAACTGTGCAAATAACCTAAAAAGATGGGAGGATTTACACTGTACCGCATGTTAACCTCAGAATTCTAAAACGTTAAGACTTATAATTGTACAACAGAGTTGTAAAAAAAGCTTAAAGAGTGATCCTATGAGTTGTTATTTAAACTAAAGAAGGTGATAGATGATGTGAATGTGTTTTGCTGCTGCAGATCCACCTTGAAGTTGTTCCTCGTCATGCTGCCCACAATATTCGCTCCAAGCTCCTTGCCGTGATGAGTTTAAGTTTTCTAGGGTATCCAATTACGATGTCAAATCAAACGACCCTATGGTTGTAGTCCTCTAAATGTCTTATATAAAAGAGGACATGCTTAAAGCTATATAATATAAAACGTGCAATACAAGACAAACAGTGGGATGCACGTAGGACAGTAGCAGGTAGAAACAAAAATAGTATAACATGCTGTACAGAAAAAACAGTAACAGTCAGAAACATGAATAGTATAACATGTTGTACGGTACAGTAGCAGACAAAAATAAGAATATTATAATATGCTGTACAGAAAGAACAGTAACAGACAAAAACAAGAATAGTATAACATGTTGTACGGTATAGTAGCAGACAGAAACATGAATAGTATAATATGCTGTACAAAAAGAGCAGTAACAAATAGAAACAAGAAAATAAAGTGTTGTAAAATGTAAAACAAGCATGTACGCCCGTGAGATCCGCTGTTCCTTAAGTATAACAAGTCTAAATGCATTGCAAAAAACAAAGTCTGGAAGAAACGTCGTCCAGGAAATCCGAAAAAGAGTGTAATAACGACTCATGACAGAAAACTCGAAAAAATCAACGAGAAAAGACTCAAGTAAAAGAAAAGAAAAAGAATCCACAAAAATCTTGGAGAAATCCCGAAAGAAAGGAAAAGTAACACGAGTGCCCTGTCCCAAAGCTTCAATAAAACAAAAAAAATTTGAGTGAGGGGGACCGCAAGCACTCGTATGGGGCTAGGCTCAGATATATATTTATATTCGAGGGTCCGCGAAGGCTACTCGGTCACCCGAATGTATAGAACCCGCCACTCTTCTAGAAGTGTGTCTTGAACCTCACTTAAGAGGCTATTTCTCAGCCTAAACAAGTATTCATCACGTGGACAATCAACTTTAAATTATGTTTTATGTTTTTAACATGCATACAAATTTTAAACATGCAAAGAAGAGTTATCAATTTTTGTTTCGTAGAAAAGTATGTTTTTGCTTGAAAAGGGTTTGTCAAAACTTATATTTTTTTTAGAAATTTTCGTTGTCCGCGAGTCGATTACATTGTAGGGTGTGGGACTGCCAACAACCTGAGGAGGTTTGAGCCAACTCCCGCTAGACTTATGCCGGTGAAGGATACCGTTATCATATTTTTCTTCAAATGCTTGGATCTTGATTTTATAGGATATGACATTTTTCTGCTCTATCTTTGGTGTGTCTTTATCATCACCACCGTACGCCTCAAAACGATTACTTGCGACCTTGTTTGATGATTTCACGTATAGCAAAAGACAATGCGTGGAGACTTATGCATCAGACGTAAACATTGAAAATCGAACCAAGAAGCAAGACAGAAAATAACAAAAATGAGGTGAGAGAGAGGAGGGACTGATTCACCTAAAACATCGAAAAGAACGAAGGATGAATCAACTCTAAAAACTCGTGACAAAAAGATTCGAAAATGAAGACCCAAAAATTCCTGAATCAATCCGAAATGGGTATCACCTCCAATTTCGCAAATGGATCAACCAAAAGGTATTCTTTCCAAACCACATTTCAAACCAGTCGAAACAGGTCCAAACCAATGCCACGATTACATACGTAGCCCCACAACACTTATGCATTTACATATTCAATCTCTAAACTTAAATAGTGCATTTACATCTAAATCCTTCAAAAGCAGCATTGATTTGAACTCTAGATTCTCATGCAATTACATACAAAATATCCAAAATCCAAAAGATTTATAAAATTTAGGCGGCAGTGTTTTGACATCAAATATTTAGGTGTTGTAAATGTGAGAAGATAATAATATTTAGATATAATATTTAAAAGTTATCTATATTGGTACATAATGATTGGGATGTGAATGAATATCTATGATTTAAGCAATTGCACTAATTATAGCATTCCATATATCCAACCTTCAGGCTTCAACTTCTATACATCCAGTTTTGAAATGCATATGCTTGCTGACTTACTCATGTGCAACATATAATAAGGATTGTATTAGCACCCTGTATAGATTGTAATACATGCATCCCATGCAACAGAAAGCCAACTTCAGTAAACTCCAGGGATAATAATTAAAACTCAACTCATGTAAAGCAACCGAGAATTAATTTCAGCAAGATTACAAAGATAGCAATTAAATCAACTCACTAAATAGCTCAATTAATATGTTCCGTATAATCGAGTTAACTTCGGCAAGATCACAAGAGACCTTAAATATTATATAAAAACAAATAAAACATCTCCAAATATTGTAATCTCAAGGCCTCTCAAACTAGCTGAACAATCCTGTGGTGTATTTTGTTTTATTTCCTTTTAAACCAACTGAAGGGACTTCAAATTCCTGGAACATAATCATTGCTTAAAAGCCTTCATATATATCTATGTTTATAACACCCCCACTCTTCATGTCTTTACACATGTAACCTCTAAATTTTATTTTCACATTTATACCACCTAAATGTTTCATGTCATACCAAAGATGCCACCGTGAAATCAGAGAACATGCACAGGGTAAATAAAATAAAACAGTTTCCTTCAAATTCTATACAAATCATAGCCAGTATCCACTCACGCGCCACCCAATTCATGACTTTAAAACAACTGCTCGTTGTATCTTAAAGGGGCAATTGCCTGTGTAACACTTAAAGCATTTTTATTTACGGAATTTCAAAGCATTCTGACCAAGAAAACAAAGGGAACGATATATATATTTAATATAACTGCTTCTTTCCTGATATCATGACTTATTAAGTAATTAAACTTCAAGAGATAAATGCCATATCAGAAGCAACAACTCAAGTAAGCAAAAAAAATAAATCATAAGAATATTGCAATGAGAGTTCAACTGAATAAAATGAACAGCTAGAAAGGTCCAATAACCCCAAACCTCACTTGGTTGATCTAGAAGAAAGCATAGAAAACAAGCTACAACATTCCCGTGAACACCAGCTCAAAAAACAAATCGACAACACCTCCCCCCTCTCCAGATTTTCGGCCAGCCCTAGGAACTCCCCAAATGGGGTTTTTATAGCAAAAGAGGGAGAAGGAAGAATACAATCTCGCACCTGGGCGGTGAGCCGAGCCAAGAGAAGCGACAAACCTCCCGTGAGGAGAGGACGACAGAGGCGAAGCTTTGTCGCAGAGGAGCAGCTCGCATGGCACGGCGTGGAAGCTTTTCGCAGGGCGGTAGGTGTACGAGGAGGGGACCGCGGGCCGAAGCTTCGCGATCGGAGAGGGGGGTCAGTTCACGAACGAGAGGAAGGGGGAGGGCTCGGTCGGTTCGCGAATGAGAGGAAGGAAGGGAGGCGCGTGTGTTCGATTTAGGGATTTAAAATAAGGAATTTTTTTTATTTATATAAAAAAAAATCAAATTTAGTGCAATTTATTCGTGTGTGGCGTCCCAGCAAAATGTGTGTCCTCCCCAGATAATTTCGACATTCCGGACGCACCGACGCTGTCTGTTTTGTCGCCAGATGTCGTTTTGACGAATTCATCGATTTGTGTGTCAATTTTCTCGTGTCGAAAATATGACAACATGAGTGTCCTTTCCTTACCAAAATTGGTATTCCGGACGCATTGACGCAGTCCAATTTGTCGTCGGAGGTCATCCGGAGAAGTTCACATTTTCACCTGTCCTTTAGGCTTAATTGAAGTCCGATTTCGTGCAATTTTGTGAATTTTGTGCATTTGGTGTGTGTATGTGACGAAAAGGTCGTGACGAAGTTTTTCTAAGGCTTGGAATCCTATTAGAAACTTTTCCTTTGAGTCTTCACAAAACAGCCCATAACCGCTCGTTCATAAGACGATGGTCTTGTGCCATAAATGTTAGACATCAAAGAAGAATAAGAAGTGGCTAGAATTTCTAAAAGGGTGGGTCATAATTCTAGTTTTCTAAGACGATCAATAGGAACTCCTAGAGCTAGATCCTAAGACTCTAAGGAAAAAGAAATGACCTAAAAAATGAGGTCAACATTGCTGTATCAGTCTGAATGAATGGAGAGATTGATGTGCTTGCCTTCATTTCATGAGAATGGGGATGCTGGAAATTTGGAGGAAGGGAGGTAAGATAACATGGGTTTTATGGGAGTATGAGTGAGGGAAACAATGATCAGTGAGGGAGATGGGCTGCCGGCTTGAGAAAGTCTGCAGGACGGAGGCTTCATGCTAGAGTGGCAAAACTTGTGCAACCATGGAAGCTGCGGCTTCACTGGTGAGTGCAAGAAAGAAATAACTTGCGAGCTTCACCGAAGTGGCATTGACAGTGGCATGACATTGGTGGGAGTGAAGGAGCACAGTAGATGGGTAGGTAGTTTGCGCGCAGGAGCTCATTGGTGAGAGGGTAGTATGACTGGCCTTCCAACGACTGTCAACCAACTTTTTAATGTGATTTATTTTGATTTGAAAATATAATTGTCCATTTAATTTAATATAAGAGATATATAATATTGATTTTAAAAGTAATGTGTTTTAATTTTTTAGAAAATGAGATAGAATAGATCTTATTAGTCTAATAGTTTGCATAATCATCCCCGATACCATAAATACTACACATCGAAAGGTAAGTCTATACCTCGGCGATAGACCCAATCATACAAACTAAGAGATTTATGACATCCGTTTGGTCTGCGAATCTTTTATATGTGATCGACAAATTTCCTTATTTAATATAAATATTAAATATGGTTTATTTTATCTGAGTTTCAAGTTCCCTATAGAGGCAAGCCTCTACAGTTAATTACATCCCAAATAACTAGAGCAACTTGAGAAAACTCTAGATAATGATCAGAGTACTAATCTTCAATAATTCAAGGTTTAAATTTTCAAGGTATGACGCAAAAAAACAAGTTGGAGTGGTTCAAGTGAGAACAATTATTTTCAGGAGTCGAAGGAAAGGAAACGGTAGGGGTCGTCACAGATCTTGAGGAGGTCCCCAGTGAGTTCCCAAACTATCCTACTTTGTAATTAGTTTTTGGAGATGATATTATTTGGGTTTTCAATCCTGCTAATTTTATTATTTTGAACTTACACTTGCATAATAACTAGTTATGCAAATAGCCCATAGAGAAAAGAGAGTTTGCGTCGTGCCATACGACAACCTCAAAATCTAAGGCGAGTTAGGGCTTACACTGCACAACATGATTGTGCAGGGGCTTAAAGAGGAAATGAGGATTTATCTCGCGCTGGGCGAGCTACCTCGAAGTTTTATGAGTTGTTATTTAGATTAAGCAAGTTTAGTTGGTGTAGACATGTTTTGCTGTCTCGAAGACGTCCTTATGCAGGTTCTCTTCGTGTCGCCCACGGTGTATGTCTAAGCTCCTCGTAGAAGTAGCAGTCCTAAAGTCTAAGGTTCAAAATGTTTTATCAATTATATTTCAAAGTTTTGGTTTTGTTGTCATTCAAATATTATGAGGGGGGGTAAAGTTGATTAGAGCGACACCGGTTTGGACTCGCGGTTCCCTTGTTCCGGTACCATTATTTTCTTTTGAATTTACTTAGTTCATCTGAGTTGTTAGGTTCATTTAAACTGGGGAGATCTCGTCAGTAACCGTGGGTTACCTCATTCGATTGACACCTGAAAATTCAAAAGTACGTGTTATGTTTTTATTTTTTGTGTTGAAAATGTTGTTTAATTTTTTTGAAAATTATTTTGTTTTGAAAATGCTGTTTAATTTTTTAAAATTATTTTGTTTTGAAAATGTTGTTGCAACCATACATATATGATACATTAAACAAGGGTAAATTACAGTGATAAAAATGACTAAATAAAATATACATGCATACCTGATGTATCTGCTGCTAATGTTCTCGTTGCGTGGTTAGCTCATAAAACTTAATATAAATTGCAGAAATTTAAATAAATTTGCAGGAAAATAGATAAAACAGAAATCTAGTGTAAAAAGCAGCAAAACGAGTCGTAATAACAGCTAGGAACTCTGAACAGCGCTCCTAAGGCTTACTACAACTCTGGACAGTTAGGAACTCCAAATAGGTGATTCTAAAGCTTCCTACAACTCTAGACAACAGCTAGGAACTCCCAACAGTGATACAAAGGCTTTCTACGACTCCAGATAGCAGCTAGGAACTACCAACAGTGATCCTAAGGCTTCCTACGACTCCAAACAGTAGCTAGAAACTCCCAACCGTGATCCTAAGGCTTCTTACAACTTCGGACAGCGGTCAAAAACTCCCAACGGTAATTCTATGGTTTCCTACGACCCCAGACGGCAGCTAGGAACCACCAATGGTGATCCGAAGGCTTCCTTCGGCTCCAGACAACAACTGAGAACTACCAACGGTGATCCTAAGGCTTTCTAGGACCCCAATCAGCAGCTAGGAACTCTCAATGGTGATCCTAAGGCTTCCTACGACTCCGGGCAGCAGCTAGGAACTCCTAACGGGGCTTTCTACGACTCTGGAAAGCAGCTAGGAACTCCCAACAATGATCCTAAGGCTTCTTACGACCCCAGACAACAGCTAGGAACTCCCAACGGTGATCCTAAGGCTTCCCACGACTCCGTACGACCGCTAGGAACACCTAACGGGGCTTTCTATGACTCTGGAAAGCAGCTAGGAACTCCCAACGGTGATCCTAAGGCTTCTTACGACCCCGGACAACAGCTAGGAACTCCCAGCGGTGATCCTATGGCTTTCTACGACTCCGGACAGCAGCTAGGAACTCCCAACGGTGATCCTACAACTCTCAATAACTCCAAACAACAACTAGGAACTCCAAACGGCGATCCTAAGGCTTCCTACGACTTTGGACATCAGCTAGGAACTCTCAACTGTGATCCTAAGCCTTTCTAAAGCTTCCTACGACTCCAGACAGCAGCTAGGAACTCCCAACAGTGATTCTATAGTTCCCAATGACTCCAAACAGCAACTAGGAACTCCCAACAGTAATCTTAAGGCTTCCTACGACTCCAGACAGCAACTAGGAACTCCCAACGGTGATCCTAAGGTTTCCTACGACTCTGGACACCAGCTAGGAACTCCCAATTGTGATCCTAAGGCTTCCTATGACTTCGGACAGCAGTTTTGAAGTTCCAAATAGCACCCTACAGCTCTCCAACAGTTCTCCCAACACTTTCGAAACAATACACAACCCTTATGCAGCACATTTCAGCGCATATGGAACCCTAAACATCATTTAGATGGTGCACAATTGATATCAGAGAGAACATAAAAAAACACTAGGAAGGTTCTCATACATATTACTCACTTCCTATGGATTTACATACCTAAAATGGTGGAATTTGCTATGTGATGCAACAAATTTGGGTGCTATGAAAGTAAAAAGTAATGTCTAGGTGTTAGAAATGTAAAAACATAAGAGTTATGTGATATGTGTGTAATTCTTCCTTGACTAAAGAAAATCAACTGAATTGTAGGCATATGAGTGCAGAAATTTCAGTCTTCTTGCCGAATTCTAATCAACTCCAAGAACTGGAGGAGCATATCTCCCACAAGCATGGTGGGAACTGTAGCCTTTGAGAGCCTTTCTCGGAATTTCTTATGATTATTTCCTAGAACAGAAGCAGTCCAAGGATAAACAACAAGTCTAGTCTGCAGTCTCTAACAAATAGCATTCTTTACTTGTAATAGGAACTAGGAAGGGCATACTTCCAAGAAGTGTGCTTGCCACTGCTATTACTTGAAGACTTGCAGACTATGTCAGTGTCATCAGAGTCATTCAACAAGTTATCCAGTGAAGGTCTACATATAAAAAAAAAATTCCTGGCGCTACATATTCTTTTAAAACTAAACAATGATATTACGAAACTATCTCTAACCACAATAACATCGCATGTTAAGAAAGAAACAAGAGAAATTTTATTAGAGCCTGGCTATAGAGAACGTATCATTGTGAAACAAACGACAATAGCCACAAAATTCCTATGCATTTTCATATCTACTCCGGACTTTATTGTTTACATCTATGCCACCAGAATCTTTCATAAAAAAAATGCGTCCGTTTTAACTTTTAAATAATGTAATATACCTTTTTTTATTTTTTATTTTATTTTATTTTGTGCATAGGTAAGATGGCATGTAGGTAGACATTGAAGTTTAGGTGTTAGATTTGTAAATATATATGAATTGAGTGGGTATGTATGCAAATCTTTTCTAATTCTTAGATGACCTGTGATATATAAATAACATGAGCAAGCATAGGAACAAGACAAGGCTTTGTTACCCAACTATTGCAATTGCTAAGGTTCTGTGTTCCAAGTGTTTCGGAAGCCTGCGCTCCTTCCTTTTCTACCCTGCTACCTCTGATGCGGGCGAGAGAGAGGGACGGCCGCGCGATCTTGGCCGAGAGAGGAGGAAGAAGAAGACTTGAGCGAGGAGGGGGTCAAACGAGAGCCTTCAGTGGTGAGAAGGAAGAGGCGAAGCCGAACAGGGAAGAAGAAGCCGAGCGGGGGCTTCAAACTGGGGGAGATGGCATTCGGCTATGTTTGTTTGATGTGAAGAGAGGAGGAGGCGAACGACCTCGGTCGGGTTTGGAAGAGACGAAGCGGATGTTCGGTGGAGAGGGGAGGAGGCGTGCTTCGATGACGAGGGAGGAGAGCCGAGTGCGAGCAGAAGAGGGGACCGAATGCCTGACGAGGAAGAGACGAGCGGGATTTGTATCCCGTGAATTCCAAATACCCGTTATGCTTGCGTTGGGCGTGGAATTAATTTGTTTCCATGCGCAGAGGAGTTTTATTTGGAAAATAACATTCTCCAATTAAATTTAATTAATGTAAAATTGAATGGTTAATTTGAAATTCAAAATTTGAAATTTGAAATTATGTGAGCTGGGGTGATATAGCCTGTGTTCAGCCCGCATCCAACCCAAACCGAACTTGAGTTGAACCTGCGTTGAGTCTAGGCCTGTGCCCCGCTAATTAAAAAAATGTGCACTGATTTTCATGCTAATTACTCATGCGCGAAAACATAGTAATATGGGTGTCATTCCTAGCTAAAGTTGATGTCTCGGACGCATTCGTGTGGTCCGTTTCCTCATCCGAGGTCGTTCAGACAAGCTCATCGACAGTCAAGTAAATTCAAGTCAAAAGCGTAACTGGTGCGATGCGTGCGTCAAATATTGCGTTAGTGAGAATTTGAGTCACAAGAGGTTTCCCTAAGGACTGCTCCTATTCATGTAGGAACTCAATTCGTGTTTCATATGTCGGTTTTAACCAACTCGGCAAAATGCCGAGGATCTGGGACCGCCCATACGAGACTCGAAGAAGTGACGAGGTGGCTTGAATTTTTTAAATGGTGTAACTCCCGTCTTAGTCCTCTAGGAGGGTCAAACAAGGGAAGCCTAAAGTTAGACCTTAGGCTTTAAGGAGAGAAGTGAAGACCTCACCCAAAAATGAGGTCAACATCGGCTAGACAAGAAAATAGTATGTCCGGACGACAGACATGCGGATGACGACGTGGATCACACCATGTCGTCGAACACATGGTGTGGTGCATTCCACGCCGTCAAACGCATGTTCGGGTAAACCGACATAATATTTTCTCGGTCTAAAGGTCAATGGCTAGACCCTCATTATTATTATTATTTATGATTCTAAGTAACGTGGATGATTTTGATTGTTAGTGTGGTTGGCAAAGGCTTGGGGAGTATTTGAGCGCTGAAAGTAGGAAGAACATGGGATTGGTGGTGGTTTCCACTGCAATAAATTAAAAGGGCATTTACATTATAATAATTGCTATTTTTAATTTATTATTATTTTTTAGAATCATTGATTTACGTGTTGTTTATTTATGTGCATAACCTAAGCTATGTGGGTGTCCTCCCTATGAGAAATCAATGTTTCAGATGCGTTGACAGAGTTTTTTTGTGATCGGATGTCATTTGAGCAAATTTGGCAATGATCAAGATGACTTAGGTTTGAATCGAACACATCACACCGTCAATTTGTCGATTTCGTAATGCTTGCTCATTTTGATTGTAGAAGAATCCTCAGGCAATTTTTGTTTTTTGGATGTGCTTGCGCAGTCTATTTTGTGATCGGATGTTATTTAAGTAATTTCAATGACGGTCGACACTTGTCGGGTTCAACTTGCAAGCTTCGTGTTGGTGGTCCATCGATTCACCGCGCTTGCTCTTTTTGATCGTGAAAGTCTCCTTAGGTAATTTTGATATTTCGAATGCGCTCGAGCGGTATTTTACAATCAAAGATCACTTGAGCAATTTTGATGATGGTCAATGTTATTTGGGTCTAAATCGCATTTGTTCCGCCAATAGTTCCTCTTTTTCACCGTGCTTGGTCATTTTGATCATTAAAGATCTCTCATTGGGTAATTTTGATATTATGAATGCGACGAAAGAGTCCATTTTGCAAGTGGGCATTCTTTGAGGAAGATTTCAAGCATGCGCAAGGCATTTAAAGTTTGATCACGCAGTGTCACATTTTTCATTTGATGTTCTTGTCATGTTCAATTAATTCATCTTGTGGAATATATGTGAGGGTCAACAGTAGCATGATGGGATATTTTTAAATTCTAGTTTTGGATAATATCCACATGATGAAGGCCCAATCAATAATTCTTTTTGTAAGATGCTAATAACAATTAATTCTAATTAAACTCTAGCCACAAAGCCTTAAAATAAGCCATTGCAACATCCACATATAAAGGTTTTTTTAAAAATTGAAGCCAAGGAGAACAAGATAGATTGGTTGAAGTGGTGCAAATGAAATCATGGAAAGGTGGTTCAAACTGAAGTAACAGGAGGCTCTCTAGAGCTATTGAAATTGGGGGATTATTTTAACACGCATATCGAGGGCCCGTTGATATAGCAAGAATGACGTGAAAATAGTTCGGTGTAATATGCTTCTAAAGAAAGCCTTATGAGTATACATTGATGGTCAATAAGCCTAGCAGAATAATCACCTTGTAGCTACAAATCAGACATGAACTTGCAAACTAGCTTCATGTTAAGAAGACCTATAGTACTCTTTATCCTCATCTATAGAATGAAAAATTAATGGGCTGTTCTGCGATTTAACATGTATAACAAGCATGCATTAGAGAATTTAAGATCATATGGTAGTTGGCAGCCCCCAAATACAAACTCTTTGATATTTATGCTGAAGATCACAATCATTGACTATTCCCAATCATCAACATCTTGAGGTTTTTATTACGGTTCTTTTTGATTTGCTGAAGTTTTGTATCGTAACAATTTCAAACTGTGTGTGTGTGTGTGTGTGTGTTGTGTGTGTTTGTGATGAGATTCTTTGTCAATGGGAAAATATCCAATTCTATTCCCAATCCTTAACATCTTGAGGTTTCTATTACGGTTCATTTTGATTGCTTAAGTTTTATAACACAACAATTTCAAACTCTGTGCGCGTGTGTGTATGTGTGTTTGGCCTTTCAAGTATCACTGTATTCATTATAATCATGGTTGTAAAAAGTTAATACGAATTAAGTCACTAATTATCGTAATGATTTTGTTGTCAACAAACTTTTGTTAAAAATGATTGATAAAAAAAGCTCTTTTTTTATTAATCTATATTAAATAACAAGAGTGGTCCGTCTACTGAACTCCAAGCCATATGGAATCTAATGGTTTGAAAAGCATTAAATCTCTTCTCAATCGATCATGAAGGAGTAAGCCTTCTTTTCCTCTGTGTCTGTATATTATTATAAGGTCCTGCTGGCAAGCTAGGTGTGGGACTGCAGCCTAATCAAGCGTTGTCAAAAACTTTTTGGTTTCATGTTTTTGCCTTTTGTCTGCTCTGCTGACTGGACAGCAGGGAAAAGCTCTTCGGTAGTGAGATATTTTTAACGTCACATCGATATCTAAATTCTCTTCTGATGATTCCCCACCCATGCAATTTTACATATAAAACATGCCACCTATTTGGAATTGCCGAAGACATTTAAAAAGAGAGAAGAAGATTAGAAGTATCTATGCAGTCATAAAATTACTTCTTTTTGGCACGTATATATGATAATTTATTTTAAGTTCACCTGCTTTTTTATATTTCGTTAATACATTGCCTTGTGCATAAGGGTATGTGTAACACTGATATGTGATATATTATTGGTGATATATGTATTGAAACTGAAAGCATCCATTTTGGAGCTCATGTAGATAGATGCCTGCATTAATTTATGTTGAGGCTATGATACCCTTTTTCTCTTGCTTTGGTTTTCTTTACCAACATGCTTTATTAGCAACATAGATTTTACATTTTGTTTTTTTTTTTTTTTTTGCTAGGGTTCATTATTACTTTTTTGCTTGCTATGCTCTATAAATTCTGATATCTGATTGATACTATCCACTTAAAGATGGCTTTTGCAATGTCAGGTGCTGCCACGAAAAATGCTTGATTTCCTTGATGCTCCAGTTCCCTTTATTGTGAGTTCCAACAATCCTTTTTATTTATACTTTTTAAATTTAGTGTAGTCAGGCATTTTTGTCTCTTAGAATTCAATTTTAATTGAAACTAGTTCTTTTCTTTGAGGATGCATGTTTAATATTGTTCTATTTGGCCAATCATTTCTTTGTTCAACTTGGTTGGTATGCTTTCCTTTCATCATCTTGTGAAGTCTTTACTTTTCTATTTTGAAATATGATATATTCTAGTGCTTGTGGCGTCCACAATTTGGATGTTAACATACCATTTTTCTTATTATCAAATATACTGGACATGCAGACCATGCATTTTGCTAACTCTTTGCTTCAACATCCTACATTTTATATTAAATTGCTTTCTGTACGCATTTTACACTGATCAGGGTTAGGCTTTAATCTTGTGTTGTTTGATTCACTCGCTCAGAGAGTACACCCATGTTTACTACAATAATTTTAGAAACGTAATAATTTAATCCATTGAGGTTAATATTTTTGGAAACTGTATATTCATCCACTTGAAGTTGATATTATATTTTAAACAGCGCTATGTATGTCTGTACTTAGTTTTATTGAGGTAATTTATTGTCAATAGTTGCACTTGAAAGACTTTTATGTGATTTTATTGACCTCGAAAAAAATTATGATCGAATAGTGGGAATTGCTTTTGGTGTTGAGGAAGTAAAGTGTCTGTTAAAGGTGTGATAAAATCATTAAAGAAATATTTGAAGTATTGACCTATATTTGTAGTTATAGAGTGACCCAAGAGTTCTAATCTGCAATCTGATTTATTTAATATTAAGTTTTCATCTTTCATACCTTGTGTATTTTTCTTAATGATACGATTTTAATTCGTGAGACATCTAGTAGAGTTAGTGATTAGATAGAATAATAGAGAAAATATTTAGGCATTAAAATATGTTGGGATAGTAGAATAAAGATTAAACATATGATGCTTAATTTGAGTGGGTGTGATACTTAAATCTATCTACTAAAAGATTGTGATTGCTTTAGTTTCTTGGGTCTAGTATATAGAGGAAGGAGGTATATGTGAGGCTATAATATATTTAAGGCTTCATAGTTTAAAATGGAGAAGTGCCCCAAAAGTATTATGCAATGAGAAAATGAGTTTAATCTTCATGGAAAGAACAATCAAATAAAAGATACGTCTGACGAACTTGGCTTTCCTTTGTTTGACTGTTCAACTACTAATTTACAGGAATGACAACACCATGAGGCTTGTAAGCTTACGTTCTGAGTTTTGAATACTAAAGCACTCCATCTCCATGCAAGGAGAAATCTATCCAAACTCTCCTACAAATTCAAGACTTAAATTCTCTGTTAGATAGTCTTCTTAGCTCTCCCGAAAATGATCTTGGTCAATCTATTGGTTCCAAATTCATTATGCCCCATCTATGAGTACACATCTTTCGAAAGCTTCTCCTCTGCTTGTGAAGTATTTTTTACAAATATTAGTTCCATTAAAATTTCATAAATCTTTTGAGACATTAGGAAACAAAAATTGGTAGGAAGGAGATCCATTTGGATTACTTTTCCTCATCTTTGGATCACTATTTCAACCAATTCCCCATATTATTTTGGCTAATTTTTTTTTTAAATCAGTTCAGGTGGATGCTGGGATTGCTAAGTGTTTTAGACATCTATGGCTATTGCTTTTGTGAAAATGGTTCTAATTGCCCCTTTAGAGAAGGAGATTTTGATTTGTTACTACTAGTTGAAACTACTGACATAAAGTAGACTTTGAAGGAATTTCTTCAGTCTTTGTTTAATATTTTTTATAGCATATTGAAATTTAGAATAATGCAAAATTAAGCTAAATTTTATTTATATGAAATGGAGTATAAATAACTCTTACATTAATCTTAGAATAGCAAAGGCAATAAAAAGAAAATAATTTGAAAGGAAAGATTTATCGCCTAATATCTCCAATTAATCAATACATATTAATTATTTGGAGATAAAGGAAATAACATAAAATAAAAAAGCCTAAAATAAGAAAGGAAATAAATCTAATCCAAGAAAATAAATCCAAAATAGGAAAAGAAATAAAATTATATTAGAAAATAAATCTAATCCTCATAACTTCTAATACCCCTCTCAAGTTGAAACATGGTTAAAAATTATGTTAAACTTGGATTTGAAAACATTGAAAAATCCTGTGAAGTAGAACTTGAAGTCTCATCTCGTACTGTAGTTGTTTTTTACTGCAGTTCCTGAAGTCTTTTTAGGTAGGTGGAAGACTCCTATATATAATGTTGTAGAGGAGTTTGCAGGGAAGTAGACAACTGCAGTTGTTTTTTACTGCAGTTACAATAGTGCTTGTAGGTAGGCGAAAGACTCATACAAGTGATGGTGCATGAGACTTTGCAACGAAGTAGACAACTACGGTTGTCTTTGATTGCAATGCATGCATTGTCTGTATGTAAGCGAAAGACTTCCACAGGTAATGCTGTCGAAGAGTTTGCAGTGAAGTAGACAATCAATATGAGAAAAACCGACTTCTAGTTAATGGCGGTTCTCTTGGACTGCAGTTCCTGCAGTGTCTGTAGGTAGATGAAAAACTTATATAGGTAATGTTGCTAAAGAGTTTGCAGGACAGTAGACAACCATCAGAAAAATATGCACGATATGACCTACAGATAAAGAAAAAGCTCCAGAGGTAGGCCTCACTGCAGGAAATGATCCGGAGGAAGACCTGTTCCAGGAAAGAGTTTCGGTGGCAAAGGAAAAACAGAGAAAGACCTGCATAGAGTGTTTTGGCAACAGAGAAACAAGCCGACGGGGAAGGGCATGTTGGCCAACTATTGGGATTCCATTCAAGGATACATCCAGTCCCGCCTATAATAACCTTTCTCAAGTCGTTTTGAAAGCAAACCCGATGAACTTCTATGTAACAAGCTTCCCTTCGTTTGCACAATCCATGCTTGCGAAATGACAGAGAACGCCACAAAGGTGGTTGCAGTGACAACTTTATGCAAGAAAGATTAATAGTTGAAACTTGTAGGGGGAAAAATGACAAAAATAGCTCCTCCCTTCTGTACACATTTGTTGCGAAGAGATGTCTGAGAAAACAACTTCTCTTCTTCGGATAGGAGTGCCACTCGAGAGAGAAAGTCCCGATCTTTGAACATCGGTGGCGGTTCTCCGATTGGGATTTCCACAAAAGAGCAAAATACCGAATCACACCCTGAAAATTCTTCCGATAGAGAAAGCTGTAAGAGATAGGGCCACTGGAAAACGCAACCCCTCTGAAAGAGCTGACGATAGATAAGGTTATAGGAACCAACGCTGGATTTTTGTGGAAGAACAACATGACACCAAAAACTATTTTGTTTCCTGTGGGGAAGTCCTCCGGGCAAGAACAATGGGAAGACCCTGTGGGGAAGAACGGTGGGAAAGATTGGGAAGGAAGGATCTTCGTTTGAATAGCCTGTGCAGGGGTAACGTGGAGGGGAGAATTAGCAGGGAAGCTATGAACCAAACCGAGGATTCTGCCAGTGGGAGAAAATCCTCCTTTCTCTAAATGCAGGATTTCCATCGGAGAGAGAGAAAGTTGCCCCCGCACTTGGATGAGATTTTCGCAGCAGATACAAGGTCACCTAGTCCAGAATGTCGGAATTTCCACCAGAGAGAGTAAGTCACCCCCTGCCGTAGGATGGAATTTTGGGTATAGATTCCACTAGAGAGAGAAAGCCGCCCCTGCGTCTTGATTTCTATCAGGGATAGAAAATCGGGATTTTTTCCTCTCTTGGAGCTCCATTTTTGGTATGCTCTGGTCGTGGAGAGATGTTGCATTGTAGAAAGGAGATGACATATCAGGATGGTGGAGAGTCAAAATCGCTCTCAAAGGCTCTCGTTGTACAGTTCACGACTCTCTGTTCCTGCTGGCTGGTGGCCACCGAAGTTGTGGGATTGCCTCGAGGAAGGAGGCAATTCTCAGGAGGACTTGCAGGTTTGCAGCGAGGGCTTACACGAAAAGAAAGAATCCCTCCCTTTCCGCAAGGGTGATGGGAGGAATGGTGTTCGACTGGCTCTGGAGGAAAGATCGATGGCTAGAGTACAAAATTTGGCTTTGATATCATATTAAAATTCATAATAATGTGGAATTAAGTTAAATTTCATTGATATGAAAGGAGGTATAGAAAACCCTTACATGAATCCTAGAATAGTAGAGGCAATAAAAAAGAAATAATGTGAAAAAAAAAAATGTATCACCTATTATCTCTAATAAATTAATTCATATTAATTATTTAGAGATAAAAGAAATAACATAAAATAGGAAAGCCTAAAATAGGAAAGACAATAAATCAAATCCATGAAAATTAATCTAAAATAAGAAAAGAAAAAAAATATATATTAGGAAATAAATCTAATATTCATAACTTATAATAAAAATAAATTATTTTCTAATATAAATTCTAACTTCACAATTTATCATGATGCTTCAAGGCTCATTTAGAACTGCATAAATCTTCTAATAACTAAGTTTGTAGAGAGCACTTAATAAAATCATTCTTCGAATATAATGGTGGCAGTTTTGACTATTGTGATATCAAGAAATTAGTGTTTGGCTCTTTGAATGAGGGTTGTGGTTTTTTAGATTTGTATCTAA
>NEWO01000916.1:70973-123491 GCA_003013225.1 Phalaenopsis aphrodite
GAGGAAGTACTGAGGTTTGATGAATTAATTAATCCTCTCATTCGTTCAGGCTGGTATGAAATTCATTATATTAATTAAATTATGATTTCAGAAAATTATATATTAAAATACTATAAAAGAATATCAACTTCAAAAAAAATAATAATAAATTATACCATCCCGAACCTTAAATAAAGTTGCAAGCAAATCTAGTCTTTCATTTCTTCAATTTTTTTTTTTCTTTTTTTGCTTATATCATCGCTAATCTTCCTGAAGTTTTTCTGGCAAACCATAAACCACCAAGTTTTTTAGCGGCCAATTAGATTTGATGTAGGTTTTGCAACTTTTTGAATTGTGAAGTCTTCTTAGTCTGTTAGTCTATGAGTCTGTTGATATATATATTATTAAGAAGGCATTTTAGTCTTTTGCTTCTCCTAAAATATCATTTGGTCATACGTTGCCCTAGCCCCTCCCAAGTTGGGTCTAGAGGGGTAATCTGGCCTCTCAGAAAAGAAGTTGGTTTAGCCCATGTTTATATTATGTTTATTACATGTGCATATTTGTTCAATTTATTAATAAAAATTAATAAATGAGCTCTACTATAATCAAGCCACAAATAATCTATTGTAAGTCGAAGAAGGGGGCAATGTGTTGTTTTGCCACTACAATCAAAATTTTCATAATGTATCTTGTATGATCAAAGTAAGTTGGACGGAATCAAGCGACTTTGGACGGGGCGCGTGTAGAAGAATAATTCTAGGCGAGAAGATTTATCGATTGACACAATACAGACCGTTCAATTGACTTAACCGAAAGAATCGATCGAGTAAACAGACGAACATCTCGCTAAACTTATGGGCGAGCGAAACAGAGATCTGACGCGTATTGATTCACCCATCGTAACAATTATCTTGTAAGTTAAGACGGTCGTCAATAATAGAGAATTTAATGGCATTATCGATATTTCACATTATAAATTCTACCTACTCTAAATATCTGAGCAATGTGTAAAATGAGACTGTGGGAGAAATGTAGAGTTATATTACTGATATTATGCTCTTAAATCGCCCCCCACCCCCCCTTTTTGCACGTACATCATAAGCATAAGCGCATGGATGCACCGTGACATGAACAATCTAAGAAAACCTTCTCCCGCTAAATATCTGAAGTTGAATCACCCTAATGCTTGGAAATTCTAGTGTTAGAACCCTATCGGGATTGGCCGGACTCGGTTGATCATACTGCCTCTTTAGAATTGGTGATTTACCTACTAAGGGCCAGCGACAAACTCAAATCTACTCCTCACAACACTCAAAGATTTAAACTTTTTGATGGTTTGACAACCTACCATTAAGGTTGATCACCTGCATCATAAACTTTAAGAGAATATATGTAGTTTAGTTTGCTAACATACAAAAGCCTAGAGAAACGTAGTTGTGCCAAGGAGACAGGGTGAAACCTTACACATATTCATAACCTACTTTCCATGGTGAAAGTTGGAAGTTTGAGATCTCATATCCACGGTCGCACACGCAGTCCTTGCGCAAGGACTCAGGGAAAAAACTGTTCTGCTACGCTTTAGGCTTACAATAGCTTAAGGCAACGACAAAGCTATTATAAGTGGCTAATAACCACATATCTGCAAAAGAGTGTAATTTCTCATCTACTAAGATATGGGCTCAATCGATACCTCTGGAAGAGATGTGTTCATGAAGATAATTGGAGGAAAAAGCATAATCATCATTGACTGAAAATTCGTCCGAAGGCCTGACTGATAAAACATAAAATAGGGTTAGCCACGATCAATTTTTCATTCCCAATATGCGAAGAAGTACAAAAGTTGTGGGAAGTTGACTATGTGTGAGAAATTAAATATCCATATTAGATCACCAATATGGTCATGGTCTAGAAATTGAATGGTAAATGATAAGAATGTGTGTCAAATTGACCGACATGAATGCAATCTACCCAAAGGGTAACCACCCTCTTTCAAGAATCAATGAGCTAGTGGATTTGGTCATCAGACACTAGGTTATGAGTTTCCTCAATGCCTTTTTAAGCTACCACCATATAAAGATGCACCTGACTGATATAGAGAAGATAACATTCATAACTATAGAAGATATTTATTACTATAATATAATGCCCTTTTGGTTGAAAAATACAGATTCCTCTTATCAACACCTCATGAATGTAATGTTTGTCATGCAGAAAGGAAGAAACATTAAAGTGTATGTGGATTATGTGTTGGTCCAAAGTAAAATGTATGAATAGCACATAGAAGACCTATAAGAAATTTTTTAAACTCTAAAAAAATATAACATAAAACTTAACCCACTGAAATGCACATTTAGTGCAAAGATGGAGAAATTCCTAGGGTATCTCTTAATTCCTAATGGAATAATGGACAATCTCGAGAAGGTTCATGCCCTTATCAAAATGTAATCCCCTCGAAACATAAAGAAATCACAAGGGTTGATCAAACGTATCATTTTGCTTAACTGATTCATGTCAAAGCCAAGAGATAAGTGTGTCACCTTCTTCAAAACTCTTATATCGGCCAAATGCTTTACATGATTGTACATGTATGAGTTAGGCTTCCAATAGTTAAAGGACTAACTAGTCTCTCCACTCCTACTCTACAGTAAAAAATCAAACAAGGAACTCTCGCTCTAGCTAGTATTTGAACAAAAACCAATAATCTTTATCCTAATTTGAGAAGAACAAGGAAATTAATTCTCGATCCACTATGTTAGTCGAGTCCTCAAAGCAACGGAACTCAAGTACCCCATCATGAAAAAGCTAATGTTGGAATCAATTTTAGATTTCATACATGTCATTGTTGTTTGGAGTGTTATAGGTTTGTTTACAACTTTTTGTAGCCTAGGACATCTGTCTGGACCATTTGGTATGCAGTTTGAGCATGAAACTTGGTCAGTCTCAATTTAGCCCTACCCAGGAGAATTCATTGTGGGGTGACAATAATTCCAACATGAGACATATTTAATTTCTATCTTGGTACTTATAGGCTATAAAATACCTATTGAGAGCCTCAGGTGAGCAAGGGGAGTCGTCAAACTCTTCCATGCATATTTTGGAAAAAGTCAGATTTCAGACCTATCTACACGCGCGATGGTCTAATATGTCCGTCGACGCCAAAGTCCATCAAATCAAAGCCTACAAAATATTTATATCAATTTAATGGGTTTTATTTTAGTGATGCAAAACTTTTGGTAGCTTCTAAATTATTCAAAACCCTTAAATGGATGCCCGAGGTGAAATTTAGGGTTTTGGGCTGCTTGAGTCGTATTTGGCCCGGAGCGGTGATTTCTACTTGTTGTGACCTATCCTTCATGTCCACACCAATGTTATAGATTCTATTTTCACCTTGAATGGATTTTAGTAGTCCGGAGATCTAAGAAAGGCCACACGTATGAAATTGCACGCATTCGGGAGAGCATATGGAAGATTGTAATCTCTCCTTTGAGGGCTTGAGAGCTCAAGCGCCCAAAATGGGCACCTAAGCGCCTAAGCATCTGGTTTTTGCCTTCTAAGGAGGTGCTAAATAATGCTATGGGTACTCAAGTGCCCATATTGGGCACCTTGTACCTATTTTTTCTCAGGCAACCATTTAGGCGTTGATTTGGCCTATGGATGTGCGAGCGCCTTTGTTGGGAATTCTGAGTTTTTAAAAAAGAACCAAAAATAACTAAACATTTACTCTTAATATTTTGGCACGCAAGCTTCGCCTCTACTCCTAGACACAACCAATCAGAGTAATCACGACTGCCCCTTTAAGACGGTCCTAGATAAGCACAAATATTTTGGTCGACTCTTGAAATTGGTTGTTGAGCTTAGAAAATCCAACATATTCTTTGTCCCGAGAACAACAATCATGGCTCAAGCCATGGTAAATTTTTTGTTGGCTATACCAAAGCCAACAATCCCATTGGTTAGGTCGCTCAAGATCTTACCTAGACCGTTCATTTTAATAGAACGTCTAATCAAAGTCAAGCAAGACTCGACCTCACGCTCAGGCGTGATCACGTGTATCACTCAGTGGAAGTGAAGTTTAATGCTACGAATAATCAGGCAAAATCTTAAATACTCATAATTGAATTTTGTTTCACCTACAAGATGGGTGCCCAACATCTTCTAGTAAAATTGGACTTGTAGCTCATGGTCAGGTAGGTAGATCAATAGTTTGAAGCCATAAGAAAAAAAATAATGATGATCTATCTCACAAAAGTGAGATCAAAATAGGGAAATACTAAATAGTAGACCTTCTCTCCTTATGAGAGAAGAATCCTTAGAAGCACTCACACCTAACCATTGAAGAGGCAAAGGTAATAGAAGTGGAGACTGAAAGGGTAAAATATTGATCCTTACATACACTTTCTCAATGTAGGAGATTTCTCCAAAGACATTACCAATCTAAGATTTTTCATATACAAAACCATGCAATATATTATATTGGTCAATAAACTATTTTAAGAGTTGGCCACTTTCTTGTATTTGATGTGCGTGCTTGAAAATGAAGTCAAAGGAATTCTCAATGAGACATACTACGGCAAATGTGGAAGTCACTCAAGTGGAAAATTGTTGGCTTATAGGATACAAGGATAGAAAAAATTTTGGTCAACCCTCATAAAAGGATGCAATGTCAACCATATGATGGCAAAAGTGTAAGTGAGCACCTTGAAAAACTTAAATAGAAAATACTAGTGAAATTTAATAAAACATCATTTCACTTAAAAACAGTGTTAACTCTCTTATGACAAATCTTTGACTTCGTAAGGAGAAAGAAAGAAGCTTATATATGGTTTTGAAGCTATCTCAGCTGAGACATGACTCAATCAAACCAGCATTTCAAAATGAAATTCACCACCATACCTAAGCTGACTTAAATTACATGCTCAAGTTGAGCCCAAAAAGTTCAAAACTGCTCTCATATGCTCTTGTTGAATAACAAACACCATCAACTTCACCATTGAAATCTCTTCTCTAGTTGCACGACACAGACTGAAGTTGAGTTTGAGTCCAAGCTCCAAGGTAAAACAGCAACATGAGCAAATGAGCTCTCAATCTTGACCAAGAGNATCGACACAAATTGTATTGCCGACCTTGGTTTTGGCTTCGACTAAATATCCGATGCAAATTCAATGTTAATCCAATTTAGCGTCGAATTAGTCTGATGCTACTTGACATAAATCGTGCTAATGTGCATACCATATATATAAGGCTTCAATAAATAAATTTAGTTTTATCAAATATAAACATGGCAAAGATTAATTTCACACATAAAGCACTAATAGGATTAACTCAATTAAGCATAGAATTAATCAAACTGAATCAATTCTCTGTTATAAGGTAGAATGAGCAAAAGAAAAGGTTCAATTAAAACTAACTTCAAACTGCGACATTTCATTAAAGGAAGATTTACTTACATACCATAAATTCTTATGTATGTATAAATGTAATACCTAAATATCGATTATTACATTAATATCATTTTATCTGCTTGAAAATGTGAGCTTCACATTTTCAAAGGTATTGATGATGTTATTTTTTATATTGTAAGAAAGATTTGAATGTTACAGATATAAAAATCAAAATATACGTGTTAAACATAAAAATTCACTGGAAGTGCATGGTATGATTTTATTATGGCAAATTTCATAAAAATACAGCTTAATTAAAATTATACTTCAAATAAAGCGAATTCTAATAATCATATCTCGACCAAAAGCTGATTCAAAATAATAATAATGAATCACGTCCGGAGCCTAGTGAACAAGTGTCACATGGCAAGTGGGCCCCTGACAAGTGCTTATCAGACTCCAGACGCAAATTTGTGTCTGGTATCTGATGGAATAAGCTCCAATAAAAAATAATAAGAAACATATGTCAAGGTTATTTTGGTCCCTTGTGACCAAATTCATGTCTAATTCATGAAATTCTTATTGATAATATCATTGATGGATTATCTACAATAATTCTTCAATAATAATGCTGAAGGACAATCTCCATATTAATGGCTCTAAGAACTTTCAAGAACGTAATTCTATATGAGTTGCATGTGGTCCTCATTAAACACAGAGAGAGCTCCAAAGTGGATGCTATATTTACAAGTGCATGTGTATAAGCTATATTATCTCTGTGCACTGAATAAAATTTCTTATTATTTATGTAATAAGAAGAATATCTACAATTGAAGAAGATTCAGTCGAGTTAGAGCCCAACGAAAGACTCTTCTTCTTCTTCCAACTCAAATTTTATCCATTTTCAGATTCCTACATTTGTGATGAGTGATTTATTAGGCTTTGAAACCCTAATACTATTCCCCTTCTCCTCCTCTGTGATTACTATAGACTAGCAGGCCAGACAAGGCCAACAAAATCATTACCATACGAGTAAAATAGCCATCACTTCTCTCCAATATAGAAAAAACATATAAAAACATAGCTATCTCTTTCTCTGGATGGTGTGAGTTGGAGTGTTGGACTGTATGGTTCTCTTAAACAGATCATAACGTGCTTGAAATCAACAGAAAATGGAAGAGTTAATATGCCGGCTGCTGATCGTGTACAGCGAAATTTTTTGTCAGATTTTATGTTCTACTGCTTGGCGATTTATGGTGTGCAACAATTAGAGGAAGTACTGAGGTTTGATGAATTAATTAATCCTCTCATTCGTTCAGGCTGGTATGAAATTCATTATATTAATTAAATTATGATTTCAGAAAACTATATATTAAAATACTATAAAAGAGCAAAAGAGCAAATGAGCAAACACCATCTACTTCACCATTGAAATCTCCTCTTCTAGTTGCACGACACAGACTGAAGTTGAGTTTGAGTCCAAGCTCCAAGGTAAAACAGCAACATGAGCAAATGAGCTCTCAATCTTGACCAAGAGACGAGTCGGCTACTCATGATCTACCTGAGTCAATCGTAACTCTCCCTCCCATATCTGGGGTAGGAGATTGGAGTTTTCCGGGGTGACTGACCACATAGCCTTATTCGGTTGGCTGACCGATTCCCTCAATCACTTGCTTCCCAGCCTCAACCGACACCCTAGGAACTCTTTCTAAACTTGGCTCAATCTCTTCATATGTCGTACTTTAAAACATTGATACAATCACTAGAAGACAACAACAAAAGATTGTTCCAACCTTGAGCGAAAATGTACTAATAAATGTAATTGCCTCAAACATTGTCAACTCTTTAAGATGAAGTTGCTTGTATGGTGGGGGATCAGCGGGCACCAGGAAGGCTTGAACCCCCAACGGACTGAGGCTGTTATTAGGGCCAATGGTGGGCCATGTCAAGTGACTGGATTACTGCAACAACCCAATGGGTACCTACGGCTACAAATGAAGCACTTCCTAAAATTGTCCTGGAGGAGCTAATGTGAACCACAAGTGAGCCCCTCTTGCCTCCCTTGAGTTTCCTTTTTTTATCATTCTCAGTACGTCTTTTACTTTTCTCCCTTACAAACAAGCAAAAAAGCAATACTTCACTCAAGATGATAGCTTGGGACTCCATACATTTATCCATCTGATCCCGAAAAATATAGTTATGTAAAATTTATATAAGTTTACTCCGCTATGTAATGATGTCAAAAGCTTGATGCAATATTTATGATTAAGAAATTTAAACAATTAATGTTGGGATTTTACGCAAGTATACATATCATTATCAAGTAATAAATGACTTTCTATTTAAGCCTCGAATATCAATCCCACGGGGAAAGTATAAATTTGAAGGGATAAATTAACTAGGAAATTTACAGAAATCAAATGAAATTACTGTCACTAATTTTGAATGTGTAAGATGCTAACAAAACTAAATTATTTAACTTCTAGCAAAACTGAAATGCAAAGTTTAAATGGTAACTACTAAACTATGTTTATGTGATAAAGATTTCTTATGTGAAAAAACATATTTCCTACTGCAATGAGATTTTGGTAAAATGAGATGAGATAATTGGTTTTAATATGTATTGTGTCAAATAGGAGCATTTTTAATTTTCTACTCTGATACAGTGTTATAGAAAATCGTTTTCTAATCCCAAGTTTAGTCCCTAAATTTGTGGTTATACTAGGAGAATACTGGCTCTCACTTTAGAGCTTCCACTTTCTTTCATCTGAAGGCTAACTCTCAGTTTAGTTTTTAAACACTAAAATCAAATTGGGGATTTTAGTCTATCACTCTAAAATCTCAAATTCTCCACCCAACAACGTATATTTCTCTATTTATTTGCACTTAATTCCATAAACGAAATACTTTTTCATGGAATCAAATGTGATCCTCACTTTGTTATAGAATTCATACTCCATCTCCAGGATCGTATGTTTCACAACACATTTTAACAATTCAATTGGCCAGATCGAAAAGTAAATTAAGTTCGGAGTTGAAAAATCATCATAATTTATTTTATATTTTAATATTAGCACATCCATATTATCTCTTCATTTCACCATATCTCAGAGTATGGAGAAAAGTAAAGAAAACTACTCAGACTTCATGAAAAAAAATACAACAAAACACAAATTTCATATATAAAAGAAAGTTCATACAACATTAATAAACAAACAACATTTATCTGAAACTTTTTCTCAAAGCAAATCCCTTGTAGTTTCTCCTAGGAAATGTAGGAAGAAGAAATCTCTCACTTTTCTCCTTCTTCAACACTCTCAAAGAAGAATTCACACTTAATCGCACCACAAAAACTCTAAACTCTTAAAGAAAAATCAGTAATAGATTTTTGAATGGTGATGGAATGAAGATGGAAAAGTGTATGGAGGCGAGGTGTGGTGAAAACGAGCAAGGAGGAATGAAGAGGAGTGCCTTCTCTGATCAATTTCGGCCTCAATTAGAGCCCAGAGTCGGTTCTCTAATAGGTGCATCCAAAAAACCTTCAAAAAACGTCAAAATTCGTCGAATCTTTTAGAAACAGGGTATGAACCGACATTGGCGCCGTCAGCGTCAGTGGTCCGTAATTTAATTTTATGATCTCTGTCAAATGGCGCCGTCGGCGCTGAGTAAAATCCATCAGTCATTCTGTAAATATGCGGAGTCAACGGTGCTTTTGGCGCCGTGGCACTGAGTATTTTCTTCAAAAATGTTATTTTGACTCCAAATTACATCTTTTTTTGCTTCCTTTTTGTTTCAAGTCCTAAAAATCAACAACTTACAATAAAATATACAAATACCTTCCATTAAAGCACAATATCACCAAAAATGAGTATAAAATATGAGTCTAAAAATGCATATATTTTTTGTGTATCACTATCACAAGGACATTTCTTTCTAATGAAGCCAACCAAAATACATTGGTAAAGAAACAAGAAGAGATGACACGAAACATGCAAAATTGGAAATACTATCCTCTATTAATAAGGAATCACAGGCACATAACTCAAGAAAGCATTAATTAATAAAGATTATTTAAATAAGCAAAACTTTTGCTAAACTTATTTCTCACANTGAATGTGTAAGATGCTAACAAAACTAAATTATTTAACTTTTAGCAAAACTGAAATGCAAAGTTTAAACAGTAACTACTAAACTATATTTATGTGATGAAGATTTCTTATGTGAAAAAACATATTTCCCACTACAATGAGATTTTGGTAAAATGAGATGAGATAATTGGTTTTAATATGTATTGTGTCAAATATGAGCAGTTTTAACTTTCTACCCTGATACAGTGTTATAGAAAATCATTTTCTAATCTCAGGTTTAGTCACTAAATTGGTGGCTATGTTAGGAGGATACTGACTCTCACTCCAGAGCTTCCACTTCCTTTCATTTGAAGGCTAACTTTCAGTTTAGTTTTGAAAAACTAAAACCAAATTGGGGATTTTAGTCTGTCACTCTAAAATCTCCAATTCTCCACCCAACAACGCATATTTCCTTATTTATTTGCACTTATTCCATAAACGAAATATCCCTTCATGGAATCAAATGTGATCCTCACTTTGTTATAGAATTCATACTTCATTTCCCGGATCGTATGTTTCACAACACATTGTAACAATTCAATTGACTAGATCAAAAAGTAAATTAAGTTTGGAGTTGAAAAATCATCATAATTTATTTTATATTTTAATATTGGCACATCCATATTATCTCTTCATTTCACCATATCTCAGAGTATGGAGAAAAATAAAGAAAACTACTCAGACTTCATGAGAAATATACAACAAAACACAAATTTCATGTATAAAAGAAAGTTCATACAACATTAATAAACAAACAGTACTTATCTGAAACTTTTCACCAAAGCAAATCTCTTGTAGTCTCTCCTAGGATATGTAGGACGAAGAAATCTCTCACTTTTCTCCTTCTTCAACACTCTCAAAGAAGAATTCACACTTAATCGCACCAAAAAAACTCTAAACTCTTAAAGAAAAATCACTAATAGATTTTTGAATGGTGGTGGAATGAATATGGAAAAAGTGTATGGAGGCGAGGTGTGGCGAAAACGAGCAAGGAGGAATGAAGAGGAGTGCCTTTTCTGATCAATTTCGGCCTCAAATAGAGCCCAGAGTCGATTCTCTAATAGGTGCATCCAAAAAACTTCAAACAATGTCAAAATTCGTCAAATCTTCTAGAAACAGGGTATGAACCGACATTGGCGCCGTCAGTGCCAGTGGTTCATAATTTAATTTTATGATCTCTGTCAAATGGCGTCGTCGACGCTGAGTAAAATTCATCAGCCGTTCTGTAAATCTGCGCAGTCGACGGTGCTTCTGGCGTCGTGGCGCTGAGTTTTTCTACAAAATGCTATTTTGACTTCAAATTACATCTTTTTTTGCTTCCTTTTTATTTCAAGTCCTAAAAATCAACAAATTGCAAGAAAATATACAAATATCTTTCATTAAAGCACAATATCATCAAAAATGAGTATAAAACATGAGTCTAAAAATGCATATATTTTTTGTGTATCACTATCACAAGGGCTTTTCTTTCTAATGAAGCCAACCAAAATACATAGGTAAATAAACACGAAGAGATGACACAAAACAGGCAAAATTGGAAATACTATCCAGTATTAATAAGGAATCACAGGCACATAACTCAAGAAAGCATTAATTAATAAAGATTATTTAAATAAGCAAAACTTTTGCTAAACTTATTTCTCACATCCTTATCGCAGCTTGCAGCCTACTAATGCACAAGTAAATTGGAGAACTAAAATATATATTATCAAAGTATGATGGATGGAATCAAGATACCCTGGACAAGACACGTGCCAAAGAATCATTTCGGGTGAGTATGAAAAGCTATCAATCGGCATAGTGCAGCCAATCTAATCTACTTAACCGAAAGTGTCGACCGAGTAAACATACAAACGGCTCTCGCAAAACCTAATAGCGAACGAAACAAAGATCTAACAAGTAATGATTCAGTCATAGTAACGGTTTGCTTAACACTTACGGTAGCCGATCGGCAATAAAAAATTCTAAAAGCGTAACTTCTAGCTACCATAAATATAATAACAGTAAAGTTCAAAAGAGGACTTGGGGGAGAAGCACAAAGATTTATTACTGTATTACTCTCTTAAGTCTCTCTCTCCACTCTTTTTTACACCCTTTGTCATTCACGGACACATCTAACTCCAACATACCTTTATCTAGGTTGCTTTTCCTTTTATTATTTCCAGAAAAATACTAAGCTAAGCCCATCTTATTTTTTATGAAATAAATTAAATTTGAAACTGTTTGGTACCCATAAAAAATAACAAGAGAAAATGTAACAAGACTTTTCTTACATGTACTGCAGTAAGAAGCAAAAACAGAATGGAAAAAAACAGAGGAGAATTCACTCCACAAAGCTTCGAGCCGTCTAGAATTCATTAAGAGGAAGCCATCGGGTAATCATCACTGTAAAAAGTTCAGAACGAAGCAAATCCAGGCGGTAAAATATGGCATTTTAGGCCCATGATGGCCTGACAGAATAAGAGCTGTCCACATACTGGAAGAATGTCTGAACTAATCATTTCGAGCAGTAAAGAGGGACCGAGATTTAAGATTATCAATGCTATCAAATAAGCTCAAAATTTATGATTCATCATTATTGATATTAATAGCTGAAAGGGATTGACGAAGCAACAATGAATATCTAATCAAAGTGAAAACTTGTTACCATGAAAAAGTTAACCATTGCTTTATGGCAAAGTTAATCCAAACATGATATGAATTTAAGAAAAGGTATTTGGGATCACTTTTAAAGTTTACTCTTTTTTAATTTAATTTAATTTTTTTTATTTAAGTTTTATTTAAGTTTAAACAAATTTAATTAGTTAAAATAAAATATATTTTATTTTTATTTATTTTTATGGGAGCAGGCTGAAGTGGGTAGATACAAACAATAATAGAAAATAAATCATTGGTGGCGGCCATAATGAAGGCTGAAGAGTTTGGCTGATTTTTTGGTAACATTGTTCAACTAAAACCTCAAATTGCACTAATATCAACCAAATTATTTACCGGCCAGTATGTGCCTATGAGACCGTATATAGATTATTGGCTGACTTTTTAGCCATTTCAATAGACCGGCTATAAAATTAGAACTATTTTTAACAGATATTTACATCACTTTAAATTGGCTAATTATCGGCTGAAATATCAACCAATAAAATTACCGACTAAAATTTGAGTCATTAATCAACCAGAAAGCCTAATTTAATGCCTTTATTTTCTCTCTCAATGATGCCATCAGTGAAGATGACTCTACTCGGCTCCAGTAAGAAAATTGAACTCTTGAGAAAAGTAAACCTCATATTTCTCTTCTTTCCTGACCCTTTCAATTGCTTTATATTTTCCGGTCATTGGTTTTCTTAGTCAAGAGATGATTATTATTATTATTATTATTTTGTTTAGGGTATATCCTCTTAAGTGGAGGAGATGGGGATGCGAGTAGATTTTCCCAACTACTATATTTAATGCGAGTGATGGATGTGGGAGGCGAGGGAAAGGAAGAGGGGGGAAAGAGGAGGGGAGAAGGAAAGGGAGAGGTTTTATTAGTGTGGAATGGGAGAGGGAATTTGGAGTTAATGGAGTAGTATGGGTGAGGACCACTGAGTTTGGATAGCTTAATTGGAAAATTTTATCGGAATGGAAAATGATTGTTGAATACTAGATTTTGGAAGATGGTATAAATTGGTTTTGGGAGAAATTGACTAGGAAGAAAAGTATTTTTATGAATATTGTGTCTTTTAATTGTTTTGGTTTTATTTGTAATTCTTAAGAAAAAACATTTATGTTTTCTAACATTAGAGTGTACTTATTCTCTTGTTAAAATTGTTAGAATTAATAATTTTTTTATCGGATAAAAGGTTGTCAAACTTACTCCGATCGAAAGATTCCTGTCAGCAAAGATGGGTTTTGTCATCCAAGAGATCTTCATAAACCCGGGTAAACGGGTTCAAGTTGTGTTTGATGACCTTTGTTCATTAGATTTTCATTTAAGTTTTAATGTCTTTTTCTGATTTTAGGGTTGGAAATTTTATCTTGCTTGGTACTTGGCCTGAAACTGCCCCTAACTGAGGTTAAGAGTGTTTTTGTTCTCTCACAAGAGCCAAACACTCCTTAGCCTGTAGTTGGAGTTAAGTTGAGTCTAGGTTATCCCAAGTTAGGTTGGATTGATCTGAAAAGAGTCTTTAACTGATCCGAGCTAGCTCGAGTTTGTCTCAGATTGATTTCAATTTGACTTAAGTCAACCAGAATTTAATATGAATGACCAAGGTTGGCCTAGTTTGAATGGGGTAACTCGACCCTATTTGATTTCGACTAATCTGGAGCGAGACTAAGTTAATCCAAATTGGTTTATTTAACTTTGAGGTAACCCAGGTTAGGTTGGTTTTACTCAAGTTAAGCTTCTTGGGTTAAGATAAATCTAGCTTAAGTTAGACTCGAGCAGAGTCTGAGCTAATTTAGATTTTATTTACCCTTTAATTGAATTAAGTCTAAGTTGAGATAGACTTGAGTCGATTTAAACTTAGTTTAAGTTAGACTTAAATTAAGTTCAACATCAATTTTCGATCAGATTAATCCAAGTTAAGTCGGATTAAGGTTGATTTGGGTTAACCTGAGTTTGATCGGGTTGACTTGATGATTAATTTGAATTGCGTTAACCCAAGTTAGGTATGTTTGACCCAGTGATTCAGTTGAATTTGGTTAACCTGAGTTAGGTCAGGTTGGCCCGATGATTAAGTTGGATTAGGTTAACCCGAGTTAGGTCAGGCTGACCTGATGATTGGGTTAATCCAAGTTAGATATGGTTGACCAAGTGACTCTGTTGAATTCGGTCAACCCGAGTTAGGTTGCATTGATCTGGTGAATCAATTGAATTAATTTAGCTCGAGTTAGATCGAGTTGATCCGGTGATTCAGTTAAATTGAGTCTATGTTAAGCAAGATCCAATAGAACTTATGTTTGACTATGTCCAGGTTATGTTGGATTTAGGCTAGGTCAAGGCTAGGTTAGACCTAGATAAAGTTCAAGCTGAATTAAGCCTAAGTTTGGTTGGACTTAGAACGGTTGATTCTTAGGTCTAATTTAATTTAGACCCTAGATTTGTTCATATTTTAGGTCTAATATGAGTTAAACCTAAAGGGATTCATGTTGGATTTAGGTCCAATTTGGGTTAAACATGAAGGTGGTTGAAGCTAGGTCCAAGTTAGGTTAGACCTAGGGTTTATGTTTAGGTCTAATGTGGGTTAGACCTAAAAAAGGTTTTGGCTAGGTCTAGGTTAGGTTAGTCTTAGAGGGTAGGACTAATGTAGGTTAGACCTAAGGTTTCAGTTTGGACTAATGTGGGTCAGACTTAAGGTGGTTGAAGCTAAGTCCAAGTTAGGTTAGGCCAAGGATTTATGTTAGGTTTAATGTGTAGGTTAGGTCTAAGTTGAGGTTGACCTAGGGTTTAAGTTAGCTTTCATGTGGATTAGACCTAGGCTTTAGGTTAGGTTTAATGTGAATTAGACCTAAAGTTTGGGTTAGGTCTAATGTGAGCTAGACCGAGAGTTTAGGTTAGGTCTAATTTGGGGGGTTATACCTAGAGTTTAGAATAGGTCTAATGTGGATTAGAACTAAAGTTTGGGTTAGGTCTAATGTGGATTAGAACTAGGGTTTAAGTTGGGGCTAATGTGGGTTAAACTTAAGGTGTAAGTTAATTCTAATGTGGATTAGACCTAAAGTTTAGGTTAGGTCTATTGTGGATTGGACCTAAGGTGTAGGCTAGTTGTGGATTATACTTAAGGTGTAAGTTAGTGTTTTAAAATTAAATTTCAAGACAATTTGGGCCAAGGTGTAAAATTTTGATTTTACATTTTTACCCCTAGCTTGCCAATTTTCATTTTTAGGATTTTCAAGGGTAAAAATTGTCATTTTAGGGTATAACTTCACGACCCTAAATTTTCCACTCAATTTCCATTATTATTTTTAATTTTCTGATTCTTTATAATTATTTTTCAAAATACTTACAAATTTAATAGAAAATTAATCATTTTGATGTTAGGGAAGCCCCCTAACTTAAAAAAAATCAAGGAATGTTTCCAAGAGGGGTAGAGAGAAGAATCGCTGAAATCTTAACATTTTTTGAGCTTATATTAAATTTTAATAATTTAGAAACACTCTAGAGCATTTAATTAATTACAAATTAAATATAAGTTAATTATTTTTTAAATTTTATTTTCATTAATTCCCGCTCTGTTCACTAAGTTCAGAGGTATGTTTTATTTTATTTTTATGATTTTTATTTACAAAGTTATGAATTTTTAAATTTTTAATCAATTTTTGAGATTTAAATCATTCAAAAAATCTAAATTACTTACTTAACCATGCAGCAGCCACGTCAACCTCGTTCGCTTTGAAGCTCTGTGTGGCATCCTAAGGTTGGACGCGCTTTCCATTGGGCGGTAACATGGCTCGCACCCCCACGGTTCTTTAGTTCGACTCGTTCCACATCATTCATTTCAAATACACAGAAATGGATGGCATCGGCTCACCGTCCCCACTATACAGAAAACTGAGAATCGTCTTTGATCAAGCCCGAATAACTCATTTGATTCTCAACCAAATCACTCGATGTTTGTTCCTACACCTACATCTAGTAAAGACGAAGCTATTTATACAACTAGGTAGACATGCATTGTTGGTTTTTTTTTTTTTTGTAAAAGACCAAACTAAGAGCATTTTTTAGGGATTTTGATCAATTCCTTATCCCAAGAGGTGAGACCTCGATTAGGCTTGATAGAGACGGTCGTCTTGATGCCACGAAGCTCTTCATTATCTCAATTTGACTTGAAATTGACCCTAGCTATGAGCTAGACCAAATAAGGTCACGGTTTAGACTTAAAATAGATTTAAGGCTGCGAGAGGGCACTATTTTAAATGGGGAGAGTGCCTTTAGGCTTGGGGAAGCTTTTGGAGAGGTCAATTTCTAGTTTTGGAGAAGTTGATGTCGGGGCCAAAAAATGCCCTAGATTTGGGTAGTGAAATTAGGGTTTTGCGGTGGCCAAAGCGGTTTATAAATTGTGAGTATGGTTTTCTCTGACCAAGGGGAGTATTTTTGTTGTTGGGAGCAAGAGGATTCGGGGTTTATATAGAGACCTCGGTGTGCCTCAAGAGCTCTCGAGTTCCATCCTTAAATAGCCATGGGAGGCCATGGAGAGGAGTTGGTTCGGCATAGGGAAGCTTAGGCAGCTCCTCAAAGGATTTTTAAAAGAATTTCAGAAGTTCTAGGCAGTGGGAGGGACTTCTGCAAATTTTCATGGCTTGACCATGGTGGCACCAATGGTGAATAATGAGGCATGGGAGCTGCTCAAGGTGATTGGGAGACCTTTTGGTGGGTCGTTAATCCAAGCTTTGGTCTGGCCTTGGCTTCCCAAGGTTTGGTTTGGCTCCCTAAGGGTGGGTCAAACAAGCCATGAGTAAGGTGCCATGTGTCTTCCCCCATGGTGAGTGGTGTCAAATTTGTCATTTAGTGGTTGGAGTTAGCTTTTTGTGTCACCCACATGTCTTAATGTGTCTTTGTGGGTCATGGACAACCCATGTGCAGGTCACTAAAGGCCTCACCAACCACAATGTCACCAAATTTTAGGGAAAAAAAGGTATGATATGGTTTAAAGTGATTTTCAGGGTTTGTTGAAGTTGGTGAGGCCTTTAGTGAGGCCAGGGATCAATTCTGATAGACCCTTCTCCTAAAGTGAATTTCATGATCAAAGTGGATCCTAGGGTTTATAGAAAGGCTCCTAGGGTTTTGGGTTTATTTGGGTGATCCAGGGCATGTCTTGCTCATGGGGATCAATTTTGGTCTATCACGAGGTCCAAACCCTAAACTAATTCAACCAAGAGCTCTTGGCTTGGGCTTGCTCTGGTGAGGCACAAGAAAGCACAACCCTAGTATAAGGGCTATATGTAGGAGAGTGGGGTGAGTCCTCACAAAAGTGAGGTCAACAAGGCCAATCATTTTTTAGTGAGTTAGTTAGTCGGTCTTAAGATAGTTGATCAGCTTGCCTAATTATTATTCCTTACTGATTTCTAGAGATCTTTGATACACCTAAAATATATAGACTTTTTATACACATTTTTATACATATTTTTAAGATGTTGAGCTTTAATGAAAATTATTTATGTTTTTCTTTCAGGTACAATCAAATAGATGAAAAATTATAAAAGGAGTGAAATGATCAAATTTGGAGCAAAAATGAAGAAGGTGCAATAAATGAACTAAGGGTACCCCGTACTTAAGCACTAGATGTAGTTATTTGATGATTCATTAAATTTGGATGACTTTTTGAAAAGGTGCTTGAAGCAACCCTTGGTAAAAACATGGGAAATTGTTCATGGATACAAAAATTCATTCAATTGGCTCTTGAAATGATGTAACTTCTAGAAGATTCATTGAATGAAGACACATTTTGAAGATACACCAATGCACCTCTTGGATTTTTATTAAAGAAGACTTGAATCATCAAAGGGAGAGGCCAACAAATCCCAACCAACAGCTATCATTCATCCAAGTAACCTCCGCTGATGCCGTCGTCGGCCACCTTTTATTTTCATTTGAGTTTTAGTTTGTATTGTGAGTGAAGAAAGAGAATTCAAAGGAACTTCAAGACATTTGATGGAGAGGATTTGAGATAAGTTTTTATCTTTGTGACTACATTTGGTTTTAATTTAGATTTTTTATTTGTGCGCATGATTTCTACTTTTAAACTCAAATGTGGTTGTGTTTTCTCCATGGATTCTGAGTATTTTTCTTTATTTTTTTTCTTAAAATGATAAGTGATTAAGTATTAAAAGGAAGTTGTGTGAAGTATTAGACTTTAATGTTGGAAGAAGTTGTGATAATTTTAAATATTGTACTTCATTTACTTTTTAATTTGGCCAATTAAGATGTTAATAGCAGTTGTGAGAAAATTTAAGATCCGAGATGGTATTGTCTTAGTCAACAAATGGTAGGAATCACATTTAATTTCATTGATGAGAATGTAGTTCATGGGGTTGAGTGTAAATAAATAGGGAAATATACTTTGAAGGGTGTAAAATTAGATGACTTTAGAGTAATAGGCTAAAGCCCCCAATTTGATTTATAGTTTTAGGTTTTGATACGAGATGTTAGACCCCAGGTGATGGGAGAAGAGGGAACTCTAGAGTGAGAGTAGTATATTCCCTACCTAACCGGTCTTCAAGACTATTCAAATTATATATTAGCCAATGTTCTTTATAGCATCTCCATTAAGGGTAAAAAATATTATTGCTCCTATTTGACACAACATAATTAGAATACTTCCACAATAGAATTTCTATACTTATTACTGATTCATGATAAGAAAAAAATGATATTTTATTTAAAATATCTTCACATTGCAAATATTTAGTTAAGTTAATTAGTTGCTTATTTTATTTTTAANTTCTTAAAATGATAAGTGATTAAGTATTGAAAGGAAGTTGTGTGAAGTATTAGACTTTAATGTTGGAAGAAGTTGTGATAATTTTAAATATTGTACTTCATTTACTTCTTAATTTGGTCAATTAAGATGTTAATATCAGTTGTGAGAACATGTAAGATCCGAGATGGTATTGTCTCAGTCAACAAATGGTAGGAATTACATTTAATTTCATTGATGAGAATGTAGTTCATAGGGTTGAGTGTAAATAAATAAGGAAATAAACTTTGAATGGTGTAAAATTAGATGACTTTAGAGTGATAGGCTAAAGCCCCCAATTTGATTTATAGTTTTAGGTTATGATACGAGTGTTAGACCTCAGGTGATGGGAGAAGAGGGAACTCTAGAGTGAGAGTAGTATATTCCCTACCTAACCGGTCTTCAAGACTATTCAAATTATATATTAGCCAATGTTCTTTATAGCATCTCCATTAAGGGTAAAAAATATTATTGCTCATATTTGACACAACATTATTAGAATACTTTCACAATAGAATTTCTATACTTATTACTGATTCAAGATAAGAAAAAATGATATTTTATTTAAATTGTCTTCACATTGCAAATATTTAGTTAAGTTAATTAGTTGCTTATTTTATTTTTAATTATAAAAAATTTACAAAAAGAATCGAACTTTCATTCCTATTTGTGCATCTAGAGTTTAAGTAGGAATAGTTTGCTAAGTAAAATTTTGTTATCTAATTTCTACTGTTTTGTAATTTGCATATTGCTATATATCTTGGTTTGATATTTTGGGTTCAATCAAAAAATCATATATTACTTGATAATGATATGTATACTTGCATATTATACTATATTTAAATATTATAATTTTATTCTTATTTGCTTCAAAGTAAAGAATTTACCTAGCTTTTGTTTGGAATCAAGTTTTTGGCTTTGTTGCAAAGTAAGAGCAATATTAAGAAAATTAAGCATATAATCGCATATATTGCAATAAACATCTATATAGAAATTCGGGATCAATATTTAAGGGATATATTAAGGGAGCTTTGTGTCTAGACTTGTTAGATTGTTGGGGGTGTTAGACCTTTGTTCAGTCAGTGACGTAGATATCGATCTCATGTTGGTCTAGGTGGCCCTTTGGTTGTCAAAGTGGCCTTAAGTCAATTGAGAGCCCTTCGATCGATCGCCAACCCTTTGTTCCGTTGTTGGTCCTCGGCCAGTCAGCTTATGTAGGCTTGTAACTTTTCAACAGAGGGAAGATCCTCATTTTATCTCTTTTAGCCTTGATAGATAGGTTTCATCAGACTATTTTTGGGCATACATATTAAGTTCCTCGATTTGCTTGCTCCTTGATAGTGACAGCTGTGAAAAGGACAAAAACATTTTTAATGCAAAAATTGAATCTTAATAGTCAGAATTTAATGCAATGATTAGACTCCCTGAATTTTCATAGACATGCCCCTTATATATGGCATATTGGATGGTTTTCAGTATCTTGAATTTATCTCTCTTGCATCTGATCAGCTTCTGTGTTGTCCTTATGGAGAAAGGATCTTAATCAATTCCTAACGGTGTGAACTTCTTTGTTTGCCTATTAGGAGTGTCTCTAAGATGTATTTCTCTTCATTGATATCACTTCCCTTCTTACTGGTGGCATCTCCATACTCACCGCACATTTTAGAATATCGAATTAATATTTATCCAGTGAGGCATGCCAAAGGATTAGAGCAGTAGAACCATGAGGGAGAGGTAGAGAGAATAAAAGAAAGAGCGCACACAAACTTGCCCCATCAGAGCAAACTTGGGTATTCCCAAGCTATATGACCGATTTTTTACATGAAAAGTGGGGGTTATAAGAGATAAGGGGAGAGATTTCTCCTTATAGAATATGAGTCTAGAGAGAAGATCCAAAGCATCTTAATACATATGACAAAAGTGTAAAATGACATGCTTGTTCTTGCTTTAATAGGGGTGTTACAAGTTATTATTATCTTTTATCATACATTTTTGTATTCATGATTGATTTTGACACTTTTTTTATATATGGAACTTCTGGTCGGTACACCCTAGGGCCGGTTGACTGAGATGGTCTCGATCAGCTATTTTGTCTGAACACCAATCGGCCTTTGGAAGCCAATCGGCTTAGAGTGGGGTAGTGAGTTAGCCATAAGATAACCAGTTGGCTTGCTTGATTATTGTTCCTTGGTGATTTTGTAGATCTTTTGAGGAGTTGTTGTGGGAGCTTTGCGTTGAGACGTGTTGGATTGTTTGGGGTGTTCGTTCTTTGTTCAGTTGCTTGCGTAGTTTTCCGTCTATTATTGGCCTAGGTGGCCCTTTGGTCGTCGGACCACTTTTTGAAGTACAGAAACATTAGAATGCCCAAAAAGATTATATATATATATATATATGACATTTATGAGAAATAGTAACCAAATGAAGACGTTAACGAGATTATGTTAATTAAAGTATCCACACTATGAGAAGACAATAAGGATAGAATATATATCTCTTTGGATTCAGGAGGTCATGATTACATTGTTAAAAACTTTTAACCACGAACTAACTCATCTTCAAATCTAGGGGACCAATACATAAAGGGGATCAATCCCCTAAAATTGTGCAAGAGTTATGTTCGATTGAATCCCATCTCAATTATCAGGTTCTCATATATATATATATATATATATATATATATATATATATATATATATATAAAATAGTTAAAGCTTCTGAAGTTAACCAAATTCCTTGAGAGGAGGTGTGGTAGTTGGAGACATTGAGCTGAGGACAATCAAACTAGTTAGGAGGTACAACCACATTGTTTGAGAAATAGGGGCTTCCACAGAAATGATTGATGAAAAATGAAAAGGATGAGAAGGCAACTGAGGAGGAGTATATCGAGAGCCTAAGAACTGCACTGACAAATTATTGGGTGGGGACTTGTGAGTGAGTGTCGATGAGTTTCAAGATTGATCAAAAACCCAAATGAGGGCTAGAAAGTGAAATGAGTAATAACGGTAAACGTTTCAATTTACTGATCATTTGCAACTAGTTCTAGTTTAAAAACTAATGGTAAACAAACAATATTTTTGTAATTGACTGATGCCCTATATTTTATAATTACTCTAAATATTTTATTTATGTGTATAAATATAATATGTATTTTTTTAAGTTGTGAATTTCATATTGGTTTTTTTTTTTTGAAGAAAAGAAAATTAGTTTACTATTCCAATGAAAAGACACATATATATTCACAAATTTAAACGTCATGCTCATTTAAATCATTCGACATAGAGTGTGCCTGCAGCGGCGGCGGTGAGATGACGGTATGATGCTGCATCACAATTTTTTCTATTTTGTAAAATTGTGTTTTGTCTGCATTCCAAAAAAGTTGTAGCTTAAAATTGTATTTTCTCACTACACCTAGTTATCAACTGTGGCTATTAGAACGCTAAGATCTAAATTTTAAAAAAAATACTTTTATAAAATTATCACTGTTTTTTGGAGCTCCATTTGGAGCAAATCATCTGCTGAGATGACGTTCTCAAATTGTTCAAAGACTGTGTTTCAGTAGCTTATCCGAAAAACATGAAACGTTTCTCAAATTGTTCAAAAACTGTGTTTCAGTAGCTTATCCGAAAAACACGAAACGTGAAATGTGGGTCAAGGACAATATTTTCAAATAAAAACTTATCTGCACAAGCACTAATTCTACCAAACATACCCTAAATAACTTCTCTCCAGCAACTGCATAGAGCCGTAGGTGCCCCCATACAGATCATAAATTGCTTCGGAGAGGTGGCGCCAAGTAAATCATTTGAGGGAGGACCCGACGCACCAACTCCCACACCACCACATGCAAGACGCACCCACCTATTTAACTCTCCCCTCCACCCTCCCATCCTTCTGCAACCGCGAACTGCAACTGTGACGCAAGCAAAGCAATCCCTTCTCTCTCCCTCTCAACCTCTCCTTCACACTCGCTCCCAAACCCCTTCAAAAACTCCACCTTCACCATGCCTCAATCCCCCACCAACTCCCACTTCCTCCCCATTCGATGCGTTTGGGTAAACGGACCCATCATCGTCGGCGCCGGGCCATCAGGCCTCGCAACCGCCGCCTGCCTCAAACACAAAGGAGTCCCCTTTGTCATCCTCGAACGCGACGACTGCATTGCTTCCTTATGGCAACGCCGCACCTACGACCGCTTGAACCTCCACCTCCCAAGAAAGTTTTGCGAGCTCCCACGCTTCCCCTTCCCCAAACACTACCCAAAGTACCCCAACAAGAAGCAATTCATCGACTACTTGGAATCCTACGCCCGCCACTTCGATATCTATCCGAGGTTTAATGAAGAAGTGAAGTCAGCGATTTATGATGAGACTTGTGGTTTGTGGCGCGTGAGAACCGCGTGTGCGCATGGTGAGGTAGAGTATATGGGGCGGTGGTTGGTGGCGTCCTCTGGCGAGAATGCAGAGAAGGTGATTCCGGCCATAGAAGGGATTTTGGAGTTTGGTGATGGAGTTTCGCACGTGTGTGATTACAAGTCTGGGAAGGAGTATGCTGGGAAACGTGTGCTTGTTGTTGGATGTGGGAATTCCGGCATGGAGGTTTCTCTAGATCTCTGTGACCATAATGCATTCCCGTCAATAGTGGTTCGTGACTCGGTGAGTAATCTGTTGTTTCTTGTGGTTTTCTTAAATTAAAAGAATTTTTTTTCCTAAATTAGTTCGTGAAGTATTAAGACTTGTGCTGCATGTTGAGCATATTGTTGGTGAGAAAAATACATGGACAGCTCAAAAAAATAACGCCAAGGCGTGGCATTTAAGATCTTTATATAATTTTAATTTAAGATACAAGGCATATATTCATGAGCTTGCCATTGATCAGACAATTTTATTATTTTTTGACTTTATTAATTGTTCTTTGCACAAAATAATGTCTGTCTTGCAATTCAGGAAGAAATTGTTATAGCAAATGATGAACCATCTTTTACGAACAATCTTATACACCAAAATAAGTTTTTTTTTCTTTTTTTCTCAGCAATATGAGTTTTTTTTCTGAAAGAGTCAACCTGCTTGTTGATTTTGCGCAGGTTCATGTTTTGCCAAGAGAAGTATTTGGGAAATCCATATTTGAGGTGGCGGTTTGTTTGATGAAATGGTTGCCTCTGTGGCTGGTGGACAAAATAGTGTTGATCATCTCATGTCTGGTGCTTGGTAACGTTGAGAAGTATGGCTTGAAGAGGCCATCTACAGGTCCCTTGGAGCTCAAAAACACTCGCGGAAAAACGCCAGTTTTGGATATTGGTGCACTTGAAAAGATCAAGTCAGGCGAAATTAAGGTTGTTCCTGGAGTGAAAAGGTTCCTGCCTGGAAAAGCACAGCTTGTTGATGACCGAGTACTCGATGTCGACTCAGTTATATTGGCCACTGGATACTGTAGCAATGTTCCTTCATGGCTGCAGGTAAATTTTATAGGAAAAAAAAAAAAAAGTTGACTCTTTTCGTGCTTCGCTCATAATTAGAAGTACTAAACTAAACTGTTTCGGGATAAAACAATTGTAGGGGACTGATTTCTTCTCAAACGGTGGTTTCCCAAAGAACCCATTTCCCAACAGCTGGAGAGGGGAATCTGGGCTCTATGCTGTTGGCTTCACAAAGAGGGGGATCTCAGGTGCATCTTTTGATGCAGTTAGAGTTGCAGAAGAAATTGGCAAAGTGTGGAAAGAGGAAACTGGGCAGCAGAAGATGCAAGGATCATGCTATCGGAGATCCATCTCACAGTCTTAAGCTTCTGATTTCTCATACTGACTAATTTCCTCCCTGAACCATGATTCTTTTGCTAAGAAACTGATTTGTGTGACTGTAAATTTAAACATAGAGTCCTCACTCAAAAGGAGCCAATTTTGATGTTTTTGAAAATTCACTTTTGAATGTTGAAACTATTGCAATTCAATTCAATGAAACAAAAGTGTAGTTTCTGTAGTATACTATAGTCATTAGTGCTCGCGTTTCAGTACTTGCTACCGTTCCTCTTTCTCCAGTTTTTTCTGAAGACTGGAATCTAAGGACTGTTCTGCTTCCTTAATTCATATAAAGTAATCTGGAATCAACAGAGATTTATTGTGACAAAAGTGGTTAAATCTAGTTTGCAGACTGGGCACACAATTATTTTTTGTCAGGGAATTGAATGTAAAAGGGTAAAGGAGAGCCATGATAGTGCCATATGAGATGCTGAAATCTTTATCAATTATTCTGACAGGGAGATAAAGCTTCTATACTTATTGCGTTTGGGTGATAAAAATCCAAGTTGCAGCATAGAGGATCCCCCACCACAAGAACTAGAAAGGCCCAACCACATGTGGTTGGCCCATTTAATCATTAGCTTTTAAGAACACTTACCTAAAACGTAAAAACTATATAAATGCCTTCTGAATTTGCAGCAGGAGTAACCATAAAGAAGGGTTTATTTTGGATTGTTTTTTTCTTCTTTTCGTTGAAGGGGCTTGACTTGACTTGTCAGAATTGTAAGCGTTATGTAAGCACTTCAGTGGCAGAGGGACCACGTTTCAGTCTACACTCTTAGCATCCAGAATTAGGTTGCAACGTGGATTGGATTTCTGAGTTAACCCTCATCTACAGCCTGCCACAGACTACATCGGTCCAAGGGAAAAACTGACAACGGTCAATTCTGAGATACTGGGAGATAATGTCTTCAAATTTAGTTTTTTATATTACCATTTTACCTTGTGCTTTCGTAATAGTTACTTAAAGGTGGGATTCAGGATCAATCAACGGTAAAATTGGATTTAGTAAATTCATAAATCCAACAGACTTTTGCATCTTATCGTTTGGGTGAATTTCTACCAAAGAAATCCTTGAGAATATAATATTTTAAGCTATTGTCACTTAAAGTTACTGAAGCAGAAGTGACACTGGGAAGGATTTTACTTCATTTGTCTTCTAGCTTGATTTTCTACATCACATTATATGAAAAGATTAGGATAAGCATGGGGTGAGTAGAAGAAAATTCACTCCATTTAAGAGTAGTAGTTATTAATAGTAGAGAATTAGTGTGGTGGCTCAAATAACATAATACCCACAAAATTAAACATGTGCGAGTGCATGTTGAGTGGTGCCTGTTTATATATATATACATGATTATAATCAAGTTGAGTCAAGTTGTGTATATCATGGATTGGATTTGGTTTGATCGAATAAGGATATTCATGTTTAGTTTGAATTTGAGCCAAACTTTCAAATTTATGTTCATATTGAGCTTGCTTAATTTTTTTTAAAGATTATAGATGATTTGTATTTGGCTTTGTTTATATTAGCTGAACAAGCAAAAAATTTAGAATAATTACATGATTTTTCATATAAAATTTATAATTTAATTTGTAATTGATTTTTTATGTAAAGCTGGTTAATAAGTAAAAAATTTAAATTAGGACTTGATTTTTTATATAAAGTTATTAACAAATAATTTTAAAGATCTAAATAAAAAAAAATTAAATAAATTTTAAATTAACATCTAATTAATTTATATTATGTAAATAAAAAAAAAAAAAAAATGAAAAAAAGATTTCAAACAATTAAAAAACATAAATAAATTCACAAATAAATTAGCTCATTGAAATAAATAAACAAGCAAAAATTGCATCAAAGCTATAAAAATATTGATATTAAATTATAATATAAATGTTACTATTAAAATATAATTAAACAAGTTATAAATAATCATATTTTATTTGAATAATATATCATATAAATAAAGAGCATGGAACATATTATTTGTTAAACAACAAATGCCAATGTTCATGAACATTAATAAAAGAGTTGTATTATGTTTAAATTTGATTAATTTAACTATTGAGTATTAGAAAAAAAATTCAACTTGTTTATTCATTAGTTTGAATAAATATGATTGAATGTTAATCAAGTCAAGTTTGAGTCATTCATCAAGTGCATTGGTTTATTTATAACCCTAATCACAATTAACAATCTCTGTCATTAAAATGAATTCTCAAAATAAAAATGTAAGGAAAAAAAACTTAAACCTTCTGCAAATATCTTTCACAAACTTTTTCAGGATCATTAATCGATATCAACCAAATCTAAGCAATTTTCAAAACTTAGGAATATGATTTTCTTAGTCATCAAATCAATGTCTATCATAAGTACTTATTTTGCTTAAAGTGATATGAGCATGAACTTTAAGAATGAAGTGATAATAAAAATAATTGTGTTTTGTTCCATTATAAAATATCTAATCTTTGGTGAAACAAATAGCACTCATATTATTACATATTATTGTGATAATATTTAAGTTTTCATAATCCTCAATTTTTCAGTAAATTTTTTTTAACAAGTTTTAGTAATTTCATTTATTTAATTTTAGTTATTAAATAATGCCAATGCAATCTACGTAGTCTTCTAACAAATGGCTCTGCTATAAACAATCAACACATACCCTATAAATGATCTACTCATATCAAAATCTCCAACTATTTCTAACTCAATATAGTTGAAAACTTCATTTGTCCTCCCAAACTACAAATATTCAACTTTTATTCCACACAAGTAACTACTCGATAATCCATTAAACTACATTGTACTGCTCCTCACAAAGATTAGGCTTAGACGTAATGATAAATTGATTGTATATGATTAGTGTTTGTGTTTTTTTTTTATTTTGTGTGGGGAAAATTTGCTCCATATATGCATTTCAAACCTTCTTTTTCCAACGGTCTCTACCCATAAATAGTGGGACAATAAAGGAAAATACAACAATGGCAAACATTGAGTCAAACAAAAAGTTCATATACGAAGATATTCATAAAAAGCAATCTTGTAGCATAAATCAGAGAAAAACTATCCAAAAGAAAATCAAATCATACTCGACCAGAGAAAATATACAATGAAGGCCTTATATGAAGACCCTTATATCGTAATAGAAGACAAAATCAAATTTAGTGTGTCTATCGATTCAAAGCGACTTCTCACGATGATGTATCATGGTGGTCAATTATAACTCAAGGGATATGTAGAAAAATTTAGAATAAATGATGGTTTGTTTCAAAGAAAATAGCCCTGAAAGTAGGTAGCCTATGAGATTTTTTATGTTTCCTATAAGGGAAATCTTTAGTTGTCAGAGACAAACTAGGCCACCAATCGGACGATGAATTATTACATCCTAGTGGGTAATTGCCTCTTAGCTGAGAGGGCCTACGAAACGCGCCCACAAAGAGAAATTAAAAGAAACAAAAATGCCAGAAAGCGGTAAATTAATATGTAGGTTGGGGAAAATTTTAAACATATGGAGATAACTTAGTCGGTGTTCCATATCCTCGCAGACTATGTCTCCTAAACCGTGAAAGTAATAGACCTAACTTGGCTGAGAATCACTTCATCAATAACTTATGTGTTGTGTCGTTTCAACTGGTTTTGTAGACCTAAGGTCAAAGGAGTGAAAATCTAGATTCCTATGATTTTTATCTATTCTAAAAGGTAGATTAAGGATTGTACCTGCCAAGGATGTTGATAAACAACTAACACGGAGAGAAATAAGAACAGATGACCCAGCTACAATGCTAAGCCGCCCCACAAAGGGCTTAACATTTTTTTTTGGTTTTGGAAATCCTCTAACACTCTAAATGTGCTAGACAAACTCTTCTAAGCATATAAAAACTATGCATGGTCGGTCAAGTTTGGAAAACGAGAAAACCTTCCCTCAAGACATGCAATTGAAATGCAAGATTATATAAATAGTCCTAAGTTTTGAAGCCTAATTAAATATTCTAGAGTTTTATTAATTCAATTATGATCCTTTCAAAACTGACTCGAGGGTCTTGGGAGAAATTAAATATCAAGCCAATAAAAAGAAAAACTAATTTTAAAATTTTAAAAAAATTTACTTCTATATTTTATTATAGTATATCTTTTTAATTAGGGTTTTGTGATAAAGATTTTATCATAAAGAGTCTAGAGTGATCATATCTAGACAAACCACAAATATATAATAAAGAGTGAATGTATACAAAAAGCAATAAAGTAAATACTCTGATAATACATAATAAAACATAGGTCGTATGTCATTGGGTTGGCAACATATTGCTGAAAATAAAAATAATTGTTAGTTTTCGCATATCCATCAATCTGCTAATATTTAAAATTCTTGAATTATTCATATTTAATAGTCAATTAGATATTGAAATTTGATATCCCAATGTTGGCTATATTAATTATGAATCTTAATAAGAGGGGGTCAATTTATGAAATTTAAAATTTTAAACCAAAAAATTTATAAAAACATTTAAATAAAAAACTATTATTTAATACTTAAAGTAAAATCCATGAACCAAGTCTACAAGGTTATCTTATACGAAGCAATCCACGACGACTGACAAGAATCCTTTATCAGGTTGGGTTGACTACCTCCTCTAACTAGATAATCGGAAACAATGAAAACCCTGGATGATGATTTTATTATCATTTCTCGTGATGTAAATCAATGTTGATTTTATTATCACTATGATAGATTGATGGTCAGAACATTGATGCAAAAAAGCACTAAAAATACTCATGCTTCTATGTTTTAAATTAATATTCACTTCAGTTATCTTGTAAGCCACGTTTCATAACTACGTGCATCATCTCTTCAATCAAAATATATAGATTTAATCCAGTAAGGTAAAATTTTTATCCATAAATGTTCTAAAAGTCATTGAGATGTTGATTACAACTGACCCTTTTCCAAATTGGAATCCATGGCTCGGTTGATCATTTATAACTCAAGTATGCAACAACGCAATATGAAGCACTTCTATGTTGTGTCCATGGTCCAATATCACCTAAGACAAACTAAAACTATATGCTCACGGAATGCATGACAATTATATATCCTTAAATCAAATTTTCTAAAAAGATCTCACAATGCCTATAAAAAACTAATCATGTTTTAACTACAGAAAATACAACAATATGAGCTAAATACATATAATCATTGGCCCAATTTGTCAAAATCACTAATGTTTTATTTTACACTATCCTTTAGAAAAAATAAATCTAAAAAAAAGATAGAATAAATAGCCTCCCAAAGTAAGAGAAAGAAAACTCAAATGTTTTCACAATTCTGGCCTCATTACACTACATAAATTTAGTCAAATAGAAATTCTAAGCACTTCAGCCAAATGTTCACAATTCCAGCCTTTATGCACTACATAAAATTAAGTAGATAGAAATGCAGAGCACTTTAGCATGAGAATTTTATTACTAACATGTCTTCACTATAAGGTGGTTCTAACTTAAGAAAACCTTTGTTTTCATTTGAAAGTTTCAAGATTCATCTATATAATGAATAATAAGGAACATGTGACCAATAGTTTGATTTAAAGTCTAGTAAATCCTAATTAAGTCAATGAAACCCTATATGTCCTTAAGATTAGTTCTTAACTTATCCTTCTCGAAATCATATACCTTCATGTGATTATTTTTAATTGTGTTTCTAGAATTCCTCTCATAATTTAGATTTAAAAAATTTTAATAACACATTGAACCACATATGCTCAACAATCATGAATGAGTATTCATACATAATAATCATCTAAGCAATTATTTCTTAGATCTGATGATGATAATATTTTCTTAGGGAAATATGAATATTAATCTATGAATTTGAATCAGAAAGCAATAAATTTAAATATTTTTGTCTTTTATTTGATGATTCAAGAACATATTTGTTATTAGCGTAATTTTATCACGCTCTTTTACATGTCTAATGAGTTGTGGAGCAGTGTCACCTTGATTTGTAAATTTTGTACCATAACATGTGTACTGCCAAAAAAGACGTGAAAGTTCTTTGGATGTAAAAGTTTTCTCAAAAAAATACTCCCATAACATAAATATTATCTTCCTAATTTTCTTCTTAGTGGAGATTGTTACATTTCTAGTCTTAAGACTCTCAACAAGCACTAACTACATGGGTAGTGATTTAAGATTTGGATTTTCGTTCTTATTTTCAACTTCCACTAGTAAATCATTAGCAAATGATGCAATTTGAGAATGATCCAATGTTGCCATTGCATCACACAAAATAAAAAATATTAAGTAAATTATCTCTTGCAATTTCAGTTTCTTTCACTAAACAAATAAAATATTTTTCGGTTAAACTAGATAAATATGCTTTTAGATTTAAGAAAATACACATTTAGAAAAGGTAACAGCTACATAGCAATAACCAAAACCTAGAAAGCTAAATATATCATATAATTTAGCTATAGTTAAAAATACTTACATTCAATATTACACCATCAAATAGCAATCAAACAAACAAGCAAATAGAAAAACCTATGAAAAAATTGGTAAATGCTTTTAGTCAAAACAGAAGAGAATGTTCTTAAGTTAATTGAAGTTTGAAAGTTTCTATAACCCCATAAACTCCATCTACATCCTACATGACAACAATAAATAACCTATATAGCATTCAATGTCTTGTAAACAAAAAAGAAGAATTATTTTAACTGATTAATCAAGAAAGAAAAATATACTAACATGTTAATAGAAAAGAGAAATTGATGATGAGTAATTTCATTGTGCTCATTAGAGGAAATCAGCTACAAACTTACAGCCTACATGCTTAATAAGAGGAATGGAAGAATATCAAATACATTCCTCTTACATTCTACTTAAATCGTCCAACTAAATTGCAGCTCCCAAGTTCTCTAATTACTGATTAAAATACATAATAAGTAAAATAAACTTTTCAAAGATGAGAGAGTTGTATTAACACATACTTATTGATCATATGTCCATTTTGATAGCTTTAGCGATGAGAGATTTATATTGAGACATAATTATCAATTAGTTAAATTTAATTATACGTTGTTGGCTACAATGTTGAAAAAAGTTAGGAAGATTTATATATATATAAAGACACACACCCACCCAAATATGCATTACATATATCCTTCTAAAATTTAGGAAGATTTATATATGTACCAGCTAATTCCTATGTATTTACATACATAATTTTAAAAGAAAAAATGCTGATATTTCTTCATATGAAAGATTTTTGTGGTATAATTATAAATACATAGGAATTAGGTGATTGTATATAAGTAAACGACCCAAAAATTTACGACTATCATAATCACATGTTTGTTGGCGTTCAATTCAGGATGAGGACCATTGTAGGTTTATATCAGAGTAGGCATGCTATAAGATTCACAAATAATTGATAAGATAAACAAATTTTAATATTGATACGTACTATAGTCACTATTTCATCTTAGGACACTCACAACTTCAGTGTTAGTGGTTTAATTTGTTATTGTATACTTAAAGTCTTATGGATCAAGTTTGAGTCTAGTGGCAAGCCAACTAGCTGATTCAATTAGCTAATTCAGCACAGCCTATATGGATAGATTGGTCGAGCAATTTGGTCATATAGTTCAACTAGACAGCACAGTCAAACAATTGGATCTATCAATTCAGTTCATCAGCTCAGCTAGTCTGAGATCAATTTAGTCGGCCGTCTACAACATATTTCATGATAAGTTCTCCAAGCAAGTTATTTGACTTGATCAATTTGTCCAAGAGCCAAATAGGCTGACAATATAGATAGGCATTGGGCCACATATTTAAATCACAAGAGATTTATCTTCTTCCCTGTGACATATTCCCACAACATATGAGGATCCAACACCTTTGACGTTATTTATTGTTAAGTATATATTTTATTCCTTAATTAATGTAAATGTTTTTAAATTAAAAGAATTATATATATATATATATATATATATATATTAAATACTCATTGCATATTCAATACATCCCATCCTAGATCCTAATATATCTCGGGTGATCTGATGAACGTGTGGATAGGGTACAGTATACCTGCCAAAAAGGAATGTATGAAGAAATAATGCTGTCAGTTCATTAAAGCTGTCTACAATCAAAGTAGATTTCTGTCAATTTTATGGATAGGTTTGTAATAAATAATAATTGCCATTTTATCTCAGCTCCTCAATGTTCATCTTCATCTTCTTCTTCATCTTCAACGGTAAACATTAGGACTCGGTCACGGAACCTACGGTCATCATATTGCATAAATTAGGCGTTTCTTTCTCAAAGGTAGGGCTATTAAGCTTAACAAATGGCAAATTTTTAAGCTCGAAATATAAATAAATCAGACACGAATAAATATTTGTTCGCATGTATTCGATTTGAATTGGCTCGAAAAGAAATAAATAAATAAATATGCACACACAAGATATATAATCATAAAATTAAATATTATTAATTGTAATTTATTAAAATTTTTTAAAATAAAAAAGTTTATCAAATTTTAAAAAATTATGTCCTATAAATTATAATATATTAGAAATTAATAATAAATATTACTAATATATTTATATAATATAAGTTATATAATTAATATAATATAATATATATGCCTCTTACTCTTCCAAGTTCCGACTCCTCTCGTCCCTCTCTAAATCGCGAAAGGCGCTCAGCTGCGAGAGCTTAGGGTTTGTCGTTTGTATTCACTGCTCTCCTCCTCTTCCGAGTCATCTCCTTCTCCACTTAAAATTGTGAAAGACTTTCAGCGGCAAGAGCTTAGGATTTGCTCTTCCTCTTCCTCTCTCTCTCTTCCTCTTTCTCTTCCTCTTTCTCTTCATATTCCTCCAATTTTGAGCCGAACTCGAGTCGGAAAATATTATTCCAGCCAAACACGAACACACCGTTCACGAGCCATTTCAAACACGAGCCGACTCAAAGGTAAATCATTTACGAATCACATTTAAATAAATAAATAGTGTGAAATTTAAAATGCGTATTTACAATTTTTAAGTATTTACTTATCTAATACTTGAACTTTAATTCATATTTACCTTTATAATAAGTCATGATAAGGATTTGAATGTTAAGCATGTAAATATGAAAATTAAAGTGTTAGAAATGTAAATATACAAGAGTTGTGTGATAATAGGTTTAATATAGTTTTTTGTTGAATTTTGAAGATTTTTTCTTAACCAGTTGGAATGTTTGTTATAGATTTGACTCTCTGAAAAAGAGAATAAATAAACTTTAAATACAAATTTGAATAAATATATGGTTTTGCTTTTCGTTGCTTTTAATTTCAGTTATAACCTTGATGTATGTAAATTTGTGGGGCATATATGTAAATTTTCCATTTGTAACGTGCAAATTGGAATTATAGCAGGAAGAATAAAAAAAAAAAAATTAAAAATATATTTTGTTTACCAATTTTTATTTGTTTTTAAAAAAAAAAAAAACAGATTTGAAGAATTTTTAAATGAGATGGTGGCGCTGTGTTTTTTGTCTTTGAAAGTGTTCTTAAATCCAAGTTTTTCTTCTTAGGCATGTTCAAAGATCAGAGCGGTAAGAATCCTATGGGAGAAAAATAAAGAGACAGAGAAAAGACCAAAAATAAAATAGCATCCATAGATTTACCACATAAAGACGAACTGGGATATTCTCGAGCTCTTTGGCTCCTTTCATATATCAAAAATAGTGGTTACATTGATAATGAGAGAGAGTTCTCCCTACATGAGAAAAATTAAAAGAGAAACGTCTCTTTTCTACATGATATGGACTCCTAATTTATAGGATAAAGAGGGTTAAGTCTAAAAATTATTTGTTTTTTTATATTGAAAACTAATTTTTTGCCTCTTCTCGTCATCTTTTTTTTTTTTATCTGAAACATTAATTTGTCTCGAGATTCATACAGATCATTTTAGTTGTACATGTTAAATTTCTGTAATTTTCTTGCTCAGTGATAACGATAACTAAGATAAGGACCCAAAAAATTATTAAAGAAAAAAATTTAATCGTCTGAATCACCATTGATACTCCTTATTTAGACTTTCTATGCATTATGTTCTGGTCCTTTGTGCTATTTCTTCTGCTCAGAAGCATTTTTTTTCTCGAAATCATCTCTTTGGTACGGTGTCGTGATAAGATGTTTGTTTGCATTGATTTAGTTGCTTATGTTGACTAGAGACCCAACTCATAGAGAAATCACAAGTTGTGATATCATCCAACTCAAGTCATACTTCGTCCATCTAATTTGCAAGGTCGAAGCATCGATTGTTTGCTCATTCTAAAGTTTTTGTTTGCTTGTCCTCACAGGAGAGCATTTTTGCTTCTTCTTTTTTCTCACCTCGGAAGGGAGTTTTTTTTTTTTCCTGAAGAGAACTCATTTGTTGGTGACTCGGGATGGGGTCATTTATTTGCTCACCGGAGTTGCTAGTTTTTATTTGCTCCCCCAAAAAAATTGTGTTTGCTCTCTAAAAAAGGAGTCTTATGTTTACTCGCCTAGTGTTTTTTTTTACTTGTCTTAGAGGGGAGTTTTTTATTTGCCCTCTCTAAAATTGAGTATTTTATTTGCTCCTTTTGGAGGAGATTTTCTTGTTATAGGGAGTTTTTATTTTTTTTGAAAGTCTCTAGAGGGAATTTTTTTTTTAGATCCTATATAATATTCACTAGAAATTCCTATAAATTTACTTTGTAAATTTATTGAGTAAAAATATATAAAAAAAAAGTGCTGAGATGGCAATCACAATCTCACTGCCAACAAAAAAGCTATTCTCAGATATTTATTGTTCGCATTGAATTATGGCTCGTGAAACACGTAGTCGCCATGCATGTGCCCATCCCCCATCACTTCTAAACTGCACTATAAATTATTTGATCTGGAATGCCTCTCATTATGGCTTCGAAAGAAAAATATGTATATACATATATAGAGTGGAGGACCATTCTACACTGGACCAGATCCTACCATCCACTGTTTATTATTCTTTATATATATATATATATATATATATATATTGTCATGTGTATTTCACTTTTTTATAGGCATGAAAAGATGTATTTAATTTTTGATAGTGAATGATAAGAAAGTTTGGGTGGTATAAATATAAAATATCATTCTAAATTATATAAGAAAAAATTATTAAGTTCTATTATTTATATAGAGATATTGGAAATTTCATGGGAGCCCACCTGGGCATAACCTGTTTCCTGCCCTATACGTAAATACATAAGAATTGGGGTATGAATGAAAATGCACTTAGGGGTGCAAGCGCCCGACTCGTGTTTGACTCGTTAAAAAATATTACTATTGGTGTTCGATGGGTGTTCGGCTTTTTTATATTTCGAGCAAAAAAATTTTGTTTGTATTTGACTTGTTTGCTTAGTGAGCTAAACATGAGTTGTTAGCAAACAACAAACTATTTTGAGAACACTGGTCACGCATGCAGCTGTTAGAGGTGTAAATGAACCAAGCTTGAGCGAGCTCAGGCTCGACTTGTTAAAAGTATCATTGCTCGTGTTCAACTCATTTACATATCGAGCTAAGGAAAAATTTATTTGTGTTTGACTCATTTATTTATCAAGTCGAACACATGTTGTTCACAAACAATGAGCTATTTTGACAACCGTAATCACAAAATTATAGAATGTTAAGGGTAGGGCAAGGTTTAAAACCTATTATTTATATTAAAATATTCATTTAAATAGAATTTAATTTATATTTATTCTATTTTTAATTAGTAATTTTAATTGCTTATAAATAATTGTAGCCTTGTAGTCAACTAAATTATTTAAAAATAATACTCTCATATATATGTGTATATATATATATATATATATATATAATTTAATTATTTCGAGCCAAACACGAATAACAACAAACAAAACTTTGTTTCTATTTGATTCATTTATACATCGAACACAAAAAATATTTATGTTTAGTTTGTTTACTTAGCGAACTAATCAAACTCGTATTATTTTACTAGCCGAACACTATTCACAAACAAAAAAGCCATTTTGCCATCCCAAATGCACCTAGCCTTACGTGCCAAGTGCCTATAGACCCAGGACCAAAATTCTATTGCAAAGAGAAATATTGGCTGTTAAGACTTGCGTGTGCTCTTTCGGATGTAGACACAATTCAATTTGAGATCAAACCGACTAATGAACCCCCATAAAATATAAATTTGAAATAAATGGAATCGTTTTAGTATTAGAATGAGGAAAGCATATCATTTCCCTCACGTCATTGAAGGACCTGCGACACATTACTTTTTTGCAGTAATTTGGGCCATACGAGCGGTGTCTGTTGCGTAAGCCCACTAACAATATTTTTGGCCATTGACGTATTTCTAAATCTTTCAAAAAAATTAAGAGATTGATTTGTTGAAGGTATATATTTTGAATATAAAATAAAATAAATTCAATACATTTGGAATATATCATGATGTTTAGTTATATATGAAAATTTTTAAAGCTTTTACTTTTTGGTATTTGAATTATTGTAAACCAAAGAATTTTTTTTATTATTATTTTTTTAATGGAATGCATAAAATTGCATGGGGTGGTAGTGATTAGGGCCTAGTGATGGATAAGACGAAGGAAGCTTCGATGGATAGCTTGGATCTTCGAAAAGACTGGGATATTATTGGTAGATGTTGGTTGATTCTAGCGATGTCATAGGCATTAGCGGGAAGCATGTGTGGCAACATGGGTAGGCCGTTTGTTGAGGGCTCCTAGATTGCTAGTGACTATGAGGTTGTGTGTGTTGGTTGTGTGCGAGTTATAACACGTAAAATATATTTCAAATTTATCTAATTTTGGTGAATTTTGAATATATGTAAATTGGCATGAGCATGGAGTTTAAAATTTCTTAGAATTATGCTCTTGTTTTAGTTTGGCATTCATGTCCCGAAAATGCAACACCCCAAATAATCTCAATTCAAAAACCCCAGAATAATATCTTGTAAGACCAACTCTAGAGGCACAAATATGTCTGATCAGTTGTTTCTTGCTCTTTGTCCTGTTTGCTAACGTATAGTATTTGATCCACATTATCACTTACGAAAATCGAAACTTATTTAGACAATTATTCAAATTTGATCGATTAATTTTTCAATTTTTGTAGATTTTTTAGATATAATTTATATGAGGATAATTTAGGTGTTTTACATATATAGATATTTTAGGTGTTTTACATATATAGACCTTTGGTTGTTTGTCAATGCTCGGTCGCCTAAAGCCAGTTGGTCATGGTTCGACAAGATTGGTTCATTCAATAGTACTAAATCGGGGTTATTAGTTGGCCCTTAATGGTCTTTGAGTCCACAAGACTTGACTCAATCGACTTGGCTTAGCAGGTCGGCTATTCTAGTCTAGTGGTCGAATATTGATCCATGGACGAGGAACTCCGGTTGGCAAAACATGGTTAGGCTATCAGGCAAAGGGAGAGTCACTATTATCTGACTAGTAACTCCCTTCTTGATTAGGGTTTCTTTTGGGATACTCCATATGATTGGGCTATGACCATTTCTCGGACTTAGATGAGGGACCTCAAAGGAGTCTGTGAGATAGCTGACTATGTTGAATTCTTCTTTTATATCAAGTTGTGGTGAGACATAATGTGTCTTTTCTCGACTCGATTGGTTTTGTTCTTTGGTTGGGATGGTTTACATTCATTCGGCCTCTAGCCCCGGTTCAGGGGAGCTAAGCCTGGTCAGGTAGATAATTTGGTATTCTGTTAGTGAATCCTTAGTCTTCCGCTAGTAGACTCTTGGTCTTTTGCCTATCGGTTGTTGATCTTCCGTCTGTGGGCCCTGACCATTAGTTGTACTCATTTGTACTTTTTATTTTTTTGGATTTACTCGAGATTCTTGCAGCCATATATCTAATATACAATTTTGAATATAATATAATCTAAATTAAATACATTTGAAATATTTCATGATGTTAACTTATATGTAAGAAAATTTTAAAAATACTAATTTTTGGTATTTAAATTATTGTAAGGTAATTTTTTTCTTCATTATTTTTTAATCTAGTGCACAAATTTGGGTGGTGATACGCCAACAACAAATTTTCGTCATCCGGCATAAATATCGAGGCAAGACACGAATCTCAAGGCAACCTTTTGAGCAAGAAATATTCAAACTTCAATTAAGAGTCGTCCAGAGCTTCGATTTCAACAAATTTATAGTCAAACTGACCGACTCGATGAGACAGAACTAATGATATCAAAGTTAGTCCAATCGAGTCAAATCAATCCTAGATTAAATGATTAAATCATTTTTGGAAGATTTTAGGACACATCTGAAAGATCAAATAAATGTCGAATTCAGTGAGTTCATACTTGAATCGAGCGTCTCGACAAGGAAAATCCAACGAGCCCTAGATGGCTCAATTCTGACATCATTAAGGCACACAAATGCCCATCAAACGTCATTCGACCGAGGCAAGCTCTATGGACCGTCCGATCAAAATGGTTCATATTCCTGCATTAATTGCACCCAGAACACTATAAATAGAGTTCCGCCCTAACATGAGGGGGAGAGGCTTGAGAGAGAATTTGAGGCTTTGAGAAAGAGCTTAAGTCCAACATCATCTTTGTCATCGCAGACCGTCGTCGTCCACCACCGATCACCGATGACCTCCGTCCACCACCGTCGACCAGCACCGACGGTCGACAATCGTCAATGACCTCCATCGATTACCGTTGGCCACCGTCGATCACCGATCGGCGCTGACCTCCGTCGACCACCGATGACCGCATCAACTGTCGTCAACCACCGTTAACCAGACGTTGTCAGCCGACGTTGCACATTGAAAAATTTAGTAACAATTTCTCATCTGTAGGACAAGGAGCCTCTAAAATAATCAACTAATAGTGGATTTTTATAACTGGTCCAAGCCCCGTGGTTTTTTCCCTTTACAAATTTTGCACATAAAAACTTTTGGTGTCATCACAGATTGATTCCCTTTCATCTGAGTATGTGTTGAATCCTCATGCCACGTTAAGACGATAATTCATTACTCTACCGCCGTGAATTTTCTAACACGCATCAGGTAGGGTCGGTTGTTAGGAGCCTATTGATAGCCAAGGTAGATGAAGCTTTGAATGATAGCATAGATATTCAATGAGATTAGGACAATATCTGTAAGTGTTGGCTGAGTCAAGGATGTCATAAGTGCTAGTGGGACTTGTGTCAAGTAGGTGACGTGGAGCAGATTTGATAACGCTGGCAAGGCCGAAGTTTGTATATGGTTTCTAGATTGCTAGTGGCTATAAGGGCGTGCATGTGAATATATATTTATATTTATATATGTATGTATGTGTATGCATATACATGTATGTGTATGTATGTATGTTTGTATATGTATGTATATGTATATACAAATGTATATATATGTGTATGCATGTATTTATATGTATATACTTACATGTGTGTGTGTGATATATGATTTATAAGAGTTTTATTATTATTTTTTAATTTCTAATTGAATTTGTCTCTCTCTTTCTCTAATACCAATCATGATTCGTGGTAATCTCAACAAGTGTGCTTCAAAAACGAAGTGATGAATTAACTTTTAACATTGGCTATGGTGAAAAATGTATACATCAATACTCGATGAAGCTCTAAGATTAAATTAAAAGGAACGTTATTCTCATTGATTAATTTCATTCCTAATTAGGTAACATGAGGTAAATTATATGTTCATCTATTATTATCATCTCTTAACCACATTACTCCATTTTTACTCTTTCATATGGCATTAGATAGTAGACTTTATAAAAGTTATCGTTTAAGTTAATTTTTCATTCAATATAAAATCTAAAACCTTCTTTAAAAAATTGAAGCCACACTTGTATCAAATATAAGTCTCATAAATGAAATGAAATTTCATAATTGAAAGCTACCCAACAATAAAATAAATCACAAAAAGGCACCGGAAGTTATGGTAATTACCTTCAAATATAATTGAATAATCATTAAATATTGGTAGATCAAATTACATTACATCTTAGATTTCTCGTCTCATAAATTATAGAGCACTATACACACAAGCAAGAATAGAAAATTTTTTTATCACAAAATATTTTCATCACTAAAGTGGTAGCATGCATGAGGATTAAAAAGAATAAGAAACTTCTTCACATCCCAAATAAAACAAATAGATTGAGAGAAATCTATATCAAATAAATTGCCAAAAGTGAAGATCTTGTTATAGTACCTCAATATAATGAAAAGAAAACATCACTTGGAATCACTATAGCTCATATTATTCTTGATACAAGATTTGTGTGTGTGTGTGTACACAACACATAAAGTTTGATGTTCACATTTATAAAACTTTGGTTTCATAAATGCTTTATGTGTTATGTATGTTAATTCCCCTAAAATCTTATTTTAATTTGTTTTTCATTTAAAGATTAAGTTTATATTTTAAATTTATACAATCTTCAAAATATTTACAAGAAAAGAGTTAGAAAGTTAAAAATTAGAACAAAATATGGAATGACTATAAAAATAAAAAAAACAGAGATCAACAATAATATGAAATGAAGAGGAATTAAAATAGAAAAAAGAAATATAAAAGCCAATTACTCAAATAGAAGAGTAAAGGGGCATTATATAGCTTTCAGCCAAAATAAATCCAAGGCCAATTTAGCAAAAGAACAAAATGAATGGTATTAAATTAGTTTGAGTGATTTAGGACTAGGGAGAGTGTACTAAAATATATGAATGATGCTAAACTACTTTGGAAACTAATGTGTTTTGAATTTTTATTTCAAATAAAATTAGAAAATAAGTTTTAAGACATCCAAACTTAAAAAATCTTGTAGCATAACACTCAAATTGACCTTTGAAACTTTTTAAAAAATGATTCTATTTTTTAGTGCAACAGTCCACTTGAAATGTCAACAAGTGCAAACCTGAATATAAATTGGATACTACTTCATATGAATTCTAGCTGCTAATCCATTTACCTTCCTTACTTTATCTTTCATGGGCTATATAAAAATCATGGACTGGTCAAATAATTATTTCCTTGAGTTACAAGAGGATAATTGACATATTAATTGCTTCAATGAAAATAACAACTGAGGAGAATAGCAAGAAATTTGTCCTAATCTGATCAAAAGCACTCTTATTAGCATGAATTTTCTTAGAATATGAAATTTTATTCAACATATATCTTAGAACCAATGAAATCTACCCAAAAGAGGCTAGATACTCCATTAAAATTTTAGTGAATTAAACTAATATCAATATATTCTCATATTGTACTTTGCGTGACTCCATAAATAAATCCACATATTCATAAAAATCACACTAAATAGGATGAAAAATGTTGAATATGAAATTATTCGTGAATCACACTCAATGAATATAGCATAAGACAAGAGAGAGAGGGGGGAGGTGGGAAGGGCGTGCGAGACAGGGGGAGGAAAAGTGCACAAATGCACAAAGACTTGCCCATCTTGGAGAAACTTACGTATTCCTAGACTCTTGTTGTCATTTTTATAATTTAATATCTATCAATACATGAGAAGTGAGCGGGCTAACATGATCCCTTATTTATAGTAGAAATAGTATAATATTAAGATATTACATTTCTAATTTTTCTTTAATGAGGGTTGTACATGTGATTTTTGGAGATTTTACATACGTGGGGTCAGTGGCTATCAATCGTATTGTGTTACTCAAGTTACGGGTTGTCCAGAACATTGATTTTCCAAACTGTGGGACTTTTAGATTGATAGTCATACAAGACTACAAGATTCAATCTGACATACATATTTAGTTCCTCAATTAGCTTATCTCTTTAAAAGACAGTTGTGAAAAGAACAAGAGAATTTTAATGCAAAGAATATTATCGCATCTACTCGTAATTGACAATTGAATAATTGAATTTCCTTCAATTTTGATGACTTTGAAGTGCTCTCTTAAGGTCTTTGGGTAGTTGGACCGGTTCGGTTGACTAAGCTTTACTGACATCTGACTCAATGGATGTTTTATGTCAGCCGATCTGTCTTGACGAACAGCCTTATCTTTAACTTAGAGAAATTTTTCTATTACTGATTATTTGTAAGTAAACATATAAGAAATGTTGTGAAAACTAATCAAGCAAAAAATAAAGTGGAGTTCTTGGTCGTTTTTCACCTATGTTTTTGTGCTCAACCTTTTACTCTGTGTTTTATTTTCCTTGTGACGAGCTCTTGCTTTTTGAGGATTGATGGATCGGGTTTGTTGAGGATTCCTTCGGTCCATTTTTTTGGGTTATTACTCGATTCAAGTCATTTTCCCAGTCAGGTCGTCACCTTGGACAAGTATACCTTTCACCAAGCATAGTATGCAGATCTTATTGGTGCCTTCATGAGGGTAACTATTGAGACTTGTTGTTGTTATGATTTGCAAGCCACACATCACGGATCTTGTCGCTAATGGTTAGAGAATCACCTCCAGAGCTTGACTTGTGCTGAGTTAGGAGACATAAGCTTTTGATGCTTGGATGTTGTTGGGTCAGTTCTTGTGTAATTTGCAGATCAGACGTTAATCGTCTTTATCAGTCAAACTTTGATGCTTTTTAAGAGAATATTATCGATCAGACTATACTTTATCATTGTTAAAATTTTAGAGAATATTACCCACCAAATATTGCTCGTCCCTAGCGGTTTTGTTGCTTGAATAGAACTTCCCCAACTCGATAGCCCAAGTTCCAAAAGTGTTGGATGGATTTTGATCATCCATTACATAAAACATCCCAAGTTTCTCGAGTGTCGGTCGAACCCTGAATTATGTACATAATTAGAAAAGCTTTTCTCATCATTTTTATGAATGAAATGCATAAGTTGGAATGAAAACAAACTTCTAATGATGCAAGTCATCTAAACTGCAGGTTGTCTAGACAGTTGATTGTATGGATTGTTGGTCGTCCAAATTGCGGGTCATCTAGGCTGCTGGTCTTCCAGCTTGCAGATCATCCAGGTTGTTGGTCATAGTCATCAATAATGCAAGTCATCCGGGTTGTTGGTTGTCCAGTCTGTCGGTCATCCCTCTTCATGAGTTGCCCACTCCCAAGGAATCAAGCATAAGACTTGATAGAGAGGGTAGAGACAGAGTGAGGAAGAGTGCATGACAATTTGCCCTTCTAAGGCAAACTGGAGTATTCCTAAGCTATTGTGACTCCTTTAATATAATCAAATCTTTATGAATACACAAGTAGGGAGAGGGCCAAAAGTCCCCCTTACATAAAATGATCCATATTTATAAAAGATGTTGTACAATATGAAGATATTACATTTCAAACCTTGTTTTAATGAGGGTTATATAGGATATTTTGAGTATTTTATATATGTAAGTCTGTCGCTATCAATCTTATTGGGTCATCCAAGTTGTAAGTCTTCTAGATTTCTGGTTAATCAGACAGCATGTTGTACCGACTGTGGGATTTAATTCGACATATTTTATCTTGATGTACACATTCATAAACTTACTATAAATTAGTTCATATGAAAACATGCATGATTTTCAATCTTAAAAACATACTCTTATAAAAATCAAATTTATTTAAAAAAACTAAAAATAATAATAATAAAAAGCAGCCCCACCCAAATCTGCATGGTTCCATAGCTAAAAACTCCCTTATTACCAGCCTGAAAGAAACAGAAAACAAATCAAAGTCAAATACGACCAACAATAAAGTAAAGCCCACAAACATATTACTAACAAAACCCACCAGCAAAGCCGATATCACGACGAGTCGCATTCCCTGCAGCATCAATCATCTTCCTTCGCGCATGCAGCGAGTGCCCTCTCAAACTGCGCCCACCGTTGCTCCACCGACCCGCTATACCCCACCGACATCCGCACAAGACCAGGAGAGATCCCCGCAACCTGCTTCTCCTCCTCACTAAGCTTACTGGCCGTGCTGCTTCCAGAGCACGACATGAGCGTCTCGTAGTACCCGAGTGAGACCGCAATAAGCCCGAACTGAGTCGTGTTCTGTAAGTGATAAAGCAGGTGGTTGGCGCGCTCTGCGGTGCCCATGTCGAGACAGAGCATGCCGCCGAAGCCGTAGCCTGGATTGGCGAGGGAGTGGAGGAGGTTGTGGTCAGGGTGGCTGGCTAGGCCGGGGTAGATGACTTTCAAGCCCAGCTGCTCCATGCGTGAGGCGTACAGCATTGCGCGCGCGCAATGCTCTTTCATGCGGAGGGCGAGGTGGGGGAGTCGCTCTGATAGTTCGAAGGCTACCTTCGGGTTCATTGTTGGGCCAAGCATCATCAGAGTTCCGCCATGAAGATCCATCATTGAGTTTATGAGCGTTGCCGGCCCGCAGATTGCGCCTGCATGTCAGTCAATGGCGGATAGACTAAATTAGGATGATAATTGAAATTGATTACAGATTTGAGCGCAGGATTGGGACTTAAGATGAAAATGAAACATCTTTTTTGCTGATTTAAAAATTAACTTTTGAGAATGTTTAGTGATGAGAAACGAAGTTTGCTCATGACTACTAGCGTTTTTAACACGCTGCCTTAATGTGAAAATCTTTGTTTTAGGATATCTTTAGACAAAGTAGAATAAAGAAAAAAGAAATTTCATTGATTATGAATGAAAGAGATATCAAAGAGTGAGCTAAATTTGTAAGAACGATTTTCATACCTATGCCAGCATGTTAAATATATGTACGGGGCAGACGGTGGAGATGGGTGCCAAAAAAAAAAATTAACGCATGGAGGCTTTCATGCATCTTCATCTGCATTTGATATTTTTATTGCAATGTGTGGAGGTACAGAATGGGAGCCGACCCATTGGCGCCAGCTTGGGTACTCAAGCCCTCACTGGCACGGCTCACAGTGGAGCCAGAGCTTAGTGTCACGCTCCGCCACATTCGAGAAATCATCGAGACGAACAGAGGATGGAAGATTCTAGAGAAGGTCCGAATATGAGGAGTCATCAAAGGGGCTCTAGAAGATTCCACCACATTCAGGAGAGAGCAAGAAGGAAAAGCTCTAAAGAGGATCTAAGAATAACCTAGAATGTTCTAGAGTTATTTATGTACATTAGAATAGTCTAAGAGATAGAATATTATATTGTAATCTAGAAGCTTCTCTTGGACATTGTATAGTCCCACATTGGCTAGATGAAAGGCTAAAGGCATGGAGGAGGCTATAAATAGGAACTCCTCCCCTCATTTGTAATTACCCAAGCATTGAATCAAAACATTCTAGTATTCAATTGCAAAGTATTCCTTTCTCTCTATTCTTCTTCTTAAGAGTGCTTGGGGCTCCTAAGTCTAGTGTTGTGAGTGATTAGGCTGATTTAGTGCTAAGAGAGAGCGCTAAAGCCGCACGGGTGACTTGACGAAAGTTAGTCCGTGACATTAGGCATCGGCTCAGCCGTATAAGTGCTCATATCAAAAGAGACCGACACCTATGCCCGCTCTATTGGCACCTATGCGCCTATTATTGGGCTTCGAACAGAAGGCTCGACACCTAGGAGCCCAGGGCAGATTTTTTTTAGGATTTATTTTTAATCCCATTTTTTAGCAGTTAGTTTTTTACGGGGCTTTGAGTTTCTTTCTTTTGAATTCTTCAACGAGCATCTCGGAGAAAGTAACAAGTGTCGAGGAGGTGGATTCAGTGATTCAACTTGATTTTACGTCGAATCTGAGATTGAAGGATTGTGTGGCGGGTCTTATATATATGTGTGTGTGTGTGCGTGTTGAGAGAAAACTTATGTTAATTTTTTGTAAAACCTTGGTATTTTATTTTTCTCAGATTTTTCCACGTAAAATTCTTGCATGTTTTTTCGGTTGCTTTGATTGTGATTTATATTTAATTTTGTTCTGATTTTTGTGAATTGGTGCAATCCTATTATTCCATGATGAGACCTAGTTTCTAATTGATCCCGACTCAGATCAATTTGAAAATTTTTCCATACTTCATATCAATTTTTTCCATCAATATAAGCACAACAACGGTACCTGTTTTAGGTGCAGAAGGTCACTAAAAACGATAATAAGTATTTTGCAATATAATGATACTCGTGAAAACACCTATGAAATTTGTGCAATCTTGCAGATCGAGTTGGGATACACCACCGGCACTCAGAAAGAAACTTCAGAAAAAAAAACCTATGTGAGACCCAATTTAGAGAGAAAGATTATACATGTATAAATTGAAATTTATATAATAAACATAGGGATGCATAATATTTGTCTCATAAAAATTAAAAAAAAAAACAGGGCGCACCTGCAATAATGTCAGCTCCCCCACTGATATACTTAGAAACACTATGCAGCACAACATCAGCTCCAAGCCGTGCCGGCGACACAACCATAGGCGTAAACGTGTTATCCACCACCAACATCACCCCCTTCTCCCTCGCCACCGCGCTCAATCCCCGTATATCCGCCACCTCCAAACTCGGGTTCGACATCGTCTCCACATATATCACCCGCGTCTCCCCCTCCCTCACCTCCCTCCCCACTCCCTCTAAATTCTTCACGTCCACAAACGTCGTCTTCAATCCCGTCATACGAGGCAGAAACCGTGAAAGCAGCTCGTACGTCCCGCCGTAAAGGCACCTCGAAGCCACGACATGCGACCCTGCCGGGCAGAGCTGGAGCAGCACGGAGAAGACGGCGGAAATGCCGGAGGATGTGCAATAGGCGGCTTCCGTGCCCTCCATGGCGGCTATCTGGCGGCTGAGGTTGAGAACGGTGGGGTTGAAGTGGCGGCTGTAGAGGTAGAAGTCGCGATCAGGGCCGAGCTCGCCGGCGAATATTTTGGTCATCATGTCGGGCTCCATGACGGTGAAAGTTGCGGAGGCTTCGATGGACATGTTGACGCCGCCGTGTTTCCCGAACTCGTGTCGGGAGTTGGCTAGTGATTCGACGGGCTCCGCTGGCCATTTTGTGGCGTCGAGTGGCGCGAATCGTGTGCTGCGTTCTTCTTTTTTGTTCTTGTTTGGACATGAGTTGTTCAGGGTGGCTAGTTTGGGAACTAATTCGTTGTTGATTGCGTCGTTCATGCTCTCAGATTGAACTGCCTCCGCCATTATTCTTCTCTCTCTCTCTCTCTCTCTCTCTCTCTCTCTCGTCAAGAGCCACTTCTGTGCTGCTTCTGAAAGTTGATGTTTATTTATGCTAAGGAAAGCGTCTGTTTTTTATTTTTTTTTTGTGGGGTGGGGAGATGAGCACCAAGTAAAGTAAGAACATAAAAAATCAAGCCTAAACCCTAAACATTATTTTTGATGTTAAAAGTTGGTTAGTTAAAAAATAACAGTCGTGCATATTCTTTATATGATTCAGTGCTTATTTGTTTATATCGATAAATGAGAGAAATTTGATCTCTTCGATCGTAGAAGTTAAGAAGTACAAAAATTAAAAGGGATTTTTACATGCATAACAAATAAAACATTGTTATATACGAATTGCATATCCCAAATTATTATATTGTAAAATTCACACCCCATGCCCATTTCTTTCCGACGAATCGACCGAGATTTCTACTCGACTCGACACTGGTGACCATTGCACATCAAAGACTCCTGCCCCCGAAAAATGAGGATAGGATCATCCTCCAACAAAACACTGACGATCATAAAGGCACTCAAGCAGGAAGCCGGTAAAGAACAATTATGCCCTCATTTGTTCTCTACTTGCTTCTAGGGGCTTAAAAGAGTCGAGTTGAGCTCAGGTCATCTTCAACTTGAGCTTAAATTTGTTTAATTTTTTTCAGGTCGAGCTTGAATTTAAGTGTTTGAGTCTCCTCTCGAGCTAGTTTGGTTAATATTAAATAGAAAAAGCAATATTAATTTAAGTTAATTCTATAATAAAATAACAAATTGAAATGAACAATTATGAGATAAATAAAATAAATCATCTAATATACAATAAAAAAAATTATTTCTTCAATGGTTTGAATACCTTAAAGATAAAATCTTCAAATTTACTATATTTTGAGTATGTTTTATATTATTTTTTTTAAATAAGCCAGCTCACGAGCTTACGAGTCGAGTTGGGGCTAATTTGAGCTTGGCTTATTAGCTCATCAAGCTCAGTTCACAAACCATTTATTTAGCCGAGCTTGAGTCCGTGCTCATAAGTGGGCTTGACTCAATTACACTACCCCTACTCATAAGTGATCTCATTCATTCTCTGCTACGAACAGCATTTATTTTTATTAAAGTAAATGTTTTTATAATTTTGCTTGATCATACAGATCTAGGACAATCAAAAGATAAATGACACAGTTAGAGATCCTCTCGGCATTATTAACTTCCACTCTTTGATTGGCTACCTCGTCGACGGTGAACCTCCAAATGTCTCCTTTGAGCAGCAGTCGCCGGTGACAAGTAGAGAAGGCCGACAATTTGGAAAAATTATTCCATATGGACAGCGCATGTAAAGATGCATGTGTTGTCTGATCTCGACCGTAAAACACAATAAAACTGTATTTCAGTGAGCCTCATTTTTTTTTGTTAGACTCAGAAATAGAAAATTGGTAGGAGAGGAGATATTATAGGAGATGCACGTTTTGTAATATTATAGTTGGGAAGTGAAATTGGTAGAGAATAGTGTTCAGGGCACGATTTATCTCAGACTCGAAATAGAAAATGCTGATAACTTTTTCTAAAATAGTATTGATTCTATTTTTATTTTTTTGAAATAATGAACAACAAAATATAAACTCAATCTAAATAGAATTAAAACACGAAATCTTGACCATGTCCTTTAAAAACCTTTAAAGTAACTCGCGCTTACTACCACACCTATATATACGTATTTTTTAAAAGATAAAAGTGGTGATTAATTAAACTTCTAGAATAAATACATGAAAATAATATGCTCTTAAGAAAGAGCTCTATACACATCTCTTATTATGCAGAAGCATGTAGAACGGCAGCAAACCTGCGATATTGCAGAAATATTAAATAATAGAGATTATAGAACCTGCAGCAAATTCAATAGTACTTTTACTGTTACTTCCCCCTCCATCATTCCCCTCTAATCCATCTCATGAATGCCCCCATCATCGTCCTACAACGCCATGTATTCTGGTTTCATCTCCACGTTGTTTCTTTCCTCAATGTTCTCCAACCCATAGCCCTTGATTTTGGAGATGGAGATGAACCCTTCAATGCACTTTTGGAAAAGTTTCTCATCGTGGGTCTGCTCGAAAATGGTGGAGAGGGTGGCCATACTGGTCTGGCGATGGTGATTGAACACCTAATATAATACGCGTGCATAATGCCATGTTTTTATTTTGAATAAAAATGATTTAAAAAAGTAACGCAATTAAATCATTTCACCTAAAAGAGTTATTGACCAAAGAGAGTAAAGGACTGGGCAATGAATTCATCAATTAAAGCTTGAAGTCCTACACCTGAAGTGTTTATAATATTTTCAAATAAATTTTATTAATGTAGAATTGCATAAAATTTAACGTTATTAAGCATATAAAAATATTATATCAGTAAAAAATCAACAGGATGCAATAAAAATTAAGTAATTGAAAGGATAAAAAAATAATTCTTAAATCTATTTTTTTTAGTAATGAAAATGAAAGAAAAATTTGTAAATTGAAAAGAGCGATAAACCGAGCTGAGGCTACCCAATAGTTGAAATGCACACTTGATTACGAGTGTCTGCTTAAAATTTTAGTCTACAAAAAAAAAAGTATTGACCTACACTAGTTTTGTGTAGAATAATACATAATAAAATCACACAACAAACAAACAATTAAATACGATGCACTTTACGTGTTTTGATGCAAATCCGCCTATGTCAGGTAGTGAGGAGAAAGAAATGATGGTTGCAATAGGATTATAACTTCACACACTAAAATCAGCCATAATCCCTCTTATAAAAAAGACAGGAATAGGGCACACTAATAAAAATAGAAAAAGACCAATTTCTATATACAAAATAAGCCTCTCATACAATAATCTCCAACTCATCTCTCACTTCCAAATAAGTGGGAGATGATCAAATGAGCTCCAACACTAAAATGATTGCACCAAAATGATTGCCTATCTAACCCTCTCATGAAGGGGCCAAACTTTGTGTAGTTCTTAAAAATGCACAAATGGGCAATCAATCACAAGCTCGAAGTTCACCAACTCCTACAACAGGTGAACTTCTAGATGAGTAGTTCATTTGTGAGTATTTCTAGTGGATTATCCTTCTTATCTTTTTTCTTCAACATAATATTATCATCATCAATTAAGTCTCGTACAAAGTAGTACCTCACATTAATGTGCTTGGTACGAGCATGATGAACTGGATTCACGACCAAGAATATCACACTATGATTGTATTAAAATATCGTTAGACACAAGGTCAACTCTTAAGTCATTTAGTAAGCCATCCACATTACTTACTTTGTCGTCTCTTATGATTGTCATGTACTCAGCCCCCATAAAACACTAAGCAACAGTCTATACAAAGCAACATTAGCTAAACTAAAAAATAATATTTAGTTGATCGGACATTTTGTCAATATAAATAAATTGTCTGTCGTACACCAACACATATCCATAACCCCTACACAATATGAATAGGTATAGCCTACAAACATATCAATAATGTATAATTATCATTCAAACAACAAACTCAGATCAACTATACAATTTAGATACTTTATAAAGTTCTTTACAGTTTATCAATGACCCCATCCTGAATCAAGCATGTGCATGCTCACAACACCAACCACTTGTGCAATGTCTGGTCTAGTACAAATCATAGCATACATTAGATTGTCTGCCATGATAGCATAAGAAATTGATCACATATCTTTCCTCTCCAGATCATCTTTTAAACATTGATCTTAACTTAATTGAAATTGGAATTCAATGATCAATGGGCTCATTTTCTTTCTTGATTCTTCCATTTCAAAAATTTTCAGCACCTTTAGAACACATGCTCTTTGCAACAACCTAATTTTTCCAAATGACTTGTCCCTGAGAATCTTTATACTATGAATTTTGGGAGCTTCAACCAACTCCTTCATCTTCAAATATTTGAAAGATTGTTTCTTAATCACATCAACCTAATTTTCATCAAAATTCTCAAATTTTCCCTAATTTCTACCAATCATATCCAATTGCAAGCCCAATTCCATTAAAATTCAAGTTCAAATCCAAAGTTATGAAAACTCAAAGTTATGCAAACCCAATCCAAGCTTACCCAAATCCACCAAATTGAATCATCATGCCAAATCCAACTTTACCAAGATCATGCCTCAAAATTCTTTCTAATTCATCAAACTCATCTTAAATAATTTATTCACCATCAAATCTAAATTCAAAGCCCAAAGCCAAAAATCAAAATTAATTCTTCATGTCCCATCCTAAAAACCGAACTTTCAATTTCTTCAAAATACAAGGTCCATCAATTTAAGTCCAAAAGCCCACTCCACCATGACAGAAAAACGTTCACATCCATTTAATCAAACCATATTATACACCATGGCATGCATGATCAAATTTCATTCCCATTTGGATTCATGATAACACCTCAAAAAAATGCAAAAAATCTTAAAATCTCTCTTCATAAAATTTAACAAAAACACATGCCAGCCATGAAGCTTTTTTCAAGCCACATGTGAGTCATGCTATGTCACTCTCCCTTCAGTGTCAAAAGAGGGAATCTCTTTAATGATTCCACTTTAAGTACGTAACCCTACTCATGCTTCACCTAAACCCATGTTTAAGCACTAATCTCCATGATTGGGACCTCACCATTTAACGTAAAGTAAATC
>NEWO01000916.1:124333-167080 GCA_003013225.1 Phalaenopsis aphrodite
CATGTATCCAGATATAAAATCCTAAGCCTGGAACCATCACCACAAGTAGTTCAAAACAAGGTGCAAGCAGATGGAGGGCGACTTCAGATGATGATCAACACTCAAACGGAGCAGATCCACTTCAGTAAAACTTTCCTTTGTCTTAAATAATATAAACCCTTAAGACTTAGAGGTTGTTCGTCTTGTACGACGTAAATCCCCATACTATATCTTTAGGCTTTTGCAAAATCATGTAGTTTAATATAAGTTCTAACTTTTTTAGGAATTCGAGATTGTCCATCCGGTATGATGTAAATCATTCTATCTTCCTAGGTTATTTGCATGATTGTATATCGTGCATATGTAAGTCTTAAATTTTAAATAAATGACATGAGTAAAGATTAAATAGCTTCACTTCCAAGATGTAAAGTGAAATAATAGAATAGTATGAGAAGTTACTGAGGCTTGCCTCGAGATTCTTGAAAAACCCTACCGTTCGCTCCCTTGACCTCCAAAATAACTATTGCTGATTGGTCTATTCTCACTGAATTTTCCTATAATTAATCGTGAAAATTCAAGTTTGAATTTCTTGAAGACGAAACCCCTGATCATTATCGAAAGTTTTCTTAAGTGACTTCGGTCATTTAGGATGTAATTAACAATAAGGGCTTGCATAAGGAATTAAGAACCCATATAATATAAACTCTACCTAATTTTTATATTAGGTAGATAAATTGTCATTCACACAAAAGTTTCGTAAACAAAACGAATGTCCCGAATTATTTAGTTTATATAATCGAGTCTGTCGTCAAGTAGCATACCTATCTCTCGAGATGGTGTATTACTTATGATATTGTGTTTGATTGTTTAAACTATTAAATATATGAGATATATTCAGTTCATTTTTAAAAATTAAAATACTATTTTTCAAAAAATTAAAATTACATACATGTTAAATTAGAAATTAAATTATTTTCAAAGCAACCGACATAATTCTAATTTAGCGACCCACACATATACTGATTAAAATGTATAGGAAAAAAAATTTGATTTAGTGATTATATAAGTATATATGAGTCTTATTTTCTTAAAACCCATAGCCAAAAAGATAAAAACAACTAAGAAAATTTAATTATTAAAATATTTTAAAACTTTCTTACAAAATTCTCTTACAAATTGTTAGAAAAAAGGAAGAATGTTAAATCCAATAATTTGATTTATTAAAAATATTAATCATATAACTAAAAGCTCAAAATAAGAATTTTTAAAATGATCTCTCAAATAACTTCCAAAAACTTGTAAATAATATGGCAATATTTCTCTCAAGTGTGTAATAACTTTTAATGAATTTTTAAAATTACTTAAGAAAAAACTAAGTTTATTCTAGAAAGATTTGAAAAGATTTCACCAAAATAATTTTCATCTTATTTCAAAATATGAGATTTGAGGCATTTATAGACTTATTTTTCTCTTTAAGAACAAAAAACCAAATATATTTTTACTTGGTAAAAAATATAGCCTTTTGAGCATTATAGAGATGGAGCATTTAGCAGTTATTTTTGCAATCACCATTGAAGGTCTATACCATGCTATAGAATGAAGGTGAAGTTTATCAACAGATATTCCTTAGAAGACTAGTTAGCATATTAGCTTATAAAGTACATATTCTCTTGAAATCAATCATTTGGAATGGTTTGTATAGATACAAATGAATTAATTATTCAATATGCTACTCATGGAATTAAGTATTCAATATGCCCCTCATGTCTTGACTAGTTAAAATTTAATTTGTATTTTTTTGATTAACTAATCAAGCAAAACTGAACACTTATAGACATACTATCTATTGTTAAATGAAAAAATCCGAAAGACTTGTTGCTCAATTTATTTATGATTATAAACAATATTGTTTAAAGTTTATTGAAACGTTCAATTAAGATGCGATATAAAGCTCGATTAAGGTAGGATATAATCCTAGCTATAAATCACAATTAAAGTATAGTATGAACTTAATTAAGACTTGTTAATGATCATTGAATTTCTTCTTTAATTTTGGCATTTAGTCCTATATCTTTAATATAAAATTCTAATATGTCTAAGACTATCTACTTTTAGTCAAGCTCTTTTTCTCTCTTCCAACATCAAGCAATCCATCTACTTGTTTTTGACACTCTACTTATATTACAAGGGGGTTTATGCTAATAGTATATGGCTTGATTAAAAGTTCAAAGAAAAGTACATTATGTGATAGTAATGTTTAGATGGCACGAAAAAGGAAATATGCATAGCATTTTAGTCGTTGATCAATCCATATTCTCTATTTTTTTGCATGGGGTAGATTGTATTAGGGCAAGTTAGTAGTGCATGCATGTGAATTGTCTTAATCCTCAGACAAATTAGCATGGTCTGTGGCGAGTTGTAGCATGTGGTCCGAGCTGCTGACACAAACAGGTATGAGTACTCAATCCCGACTCACAAAACGTGTTCACGAAGTTGTCGATTCAGGTCCATTTAGTGAGACGTATGTGGGTACAATTAGAATTAAAGCAGTATTGTTTTTAAGTTGTAAACTAATTACTACATTTAACTGTTGAGCCAATAACACGTCAAAAATACCAACCAAACCACTCATATCACATTAAAAACACCACCATTTTAATTTTGAAATACACATTTTTATGTATGATAAAGTGATGCATAAGTATAAATCAAAATTTTTGGTGATAGATAATGTAAATATATAAGAACTAAGTGACATGTATGTGAATAATGCTTTCAATTATTTGCCACAATCATGTATAACTTTTAAATCGTGGATGCAGTAATGGATGTCCCTTTAGAAAGGCACGCTTGGCACGCGTGCAATGGCAAAAGTAATGCATTCGCTACAAAACAACCTAGCTTTTCTACACTAAAATTAAGTCATTTCATTAGTCTTAAGACTTAAGAAGATATATTAATTTATTAAATAATAAAATAAACAGAGCCAAATAATAAGATAATGATAAGAAAAATAAAATAGAAAAATAAAAAGTTTTATTTTGTAACAATTGTTTAATCATCCTCCTCCCTTTCAAGCTCGAGCTTATGTGAAATGAATTATTTCTGGTTGCAGCAAAACCTAAAGCAGCTATGTAAATCAGAAGAAACATGAAGCTCCTTAGATGTGCTCTTCTTTCAAGCCCAGGCTCGCTAAGGCAAGCAACATGGGCATATGAATATGGAGAAAATAGTCCGCCCGGTCTTAGCAGATTAGGCCGATCATCCGCCGAGTATAATGTTGTAGGTATGACTTAATTGTAATTAAAACTTAAAAGTAATTTAATCTTTTGATTTTATTTACTTGTATGTCATAGTCATACTCTAAATAGTGTGAGCTATAATCCTTAGCTTTTCTCTCACATACAGTACTGGTGAAATCTTCATTTCCATGGACTTAGGCGGATCAACTTAATGTGAACCACGTATATTATTGTCTTTGATTGTTATTGCATGAATTTCAATGTTTCTGCATTGTTTCATATAACAAGTGACAATAAAGCATTGGGTTTGTGATTGGACTATACTTCTGCATTGTTTCACATAATAAATGACAACAAAGGTTCGGGCCCGTGTTTGGATAGTAGTTGAGAGTCGGCCACAACAAATCTGAAGTGTGTTATTTCCAACCGCACATCGGCTCGGGTGTTTTGATTTTAGTTTTTGAGGTTAGGCGGCGGTTTCGGCAGTTGTTCAGTAGAGTTACGCGGATGGACTGATAGAGCCGAAGGTTCGCCGGAAAAAGAAAGGGAAATTTCTGGAAAGTAAAGCAGGTTTTCCAAAAGCTTCGCATAGACACAAGTTTCCAAAAGCTTGGCTAATGGAATTTCGGGAATAGGTGGGGAAAAAAGAAGGAAAGTGCTTCTATGTGGCAAGCTGCTCAAAAAGAGTTATGGAAAGTAATTAAAAAACAACTTTTCTTGTAGCCCGAAAAATTTTTAAAATGGAAAATTCTGTTAAGGCATTTCGTGAAAAGCATTTCGAATTTCAAAAAATAAATTTTTTTTCGGGGTTTTTTTTTGCCGTTTGTTTTTTTTCTTATTTCCAATTTTTCTGTTTCAGAAATTATTTTGTGAAAAATATTGGAGAGTAAAAAAAAAAGAATCATAACATGATTTTAGATTCTTCAACGCTCACTCGACAGTGGGCAAGTCAATTACACTTCTCATTAAAATCGATGTGATAAACTTTGAAGGTTAAGAGAACTTTGGCATGCCACGATTGTTGGCATCAATGTTAGATGTCATGTTCAATGGGTGTCGATTTAAACAGCACGAGACTGTGCCCACCCAGCTTCCTGTCATCGAAAACATCCAATAAGACCTCCTAGTAAGTGCCTTGAGCACGAAATCAGGACTGACACCAACTTGACCATACACGGGAAAGTTCATTGTGAGGCGTCTTAGCCCTAAATCCAGACATATTTTACATCCATTCCAATGTTGAGAGACCGAACTCCATAAATCTGAAGAATTATGAGACCAAGACTAGTTGTCAAGATCTCTCATGCACATTTCTGAAATTTTGGGTTTGGACTCAATTCACCTCTCGCGGGGTCCATTATCAACAATAAAAAAAATGAGAGATCATAATAGTCAATATTTGAACAATATTGTTGTTCTTGCTAAAAAAATATCATTTATTACTAGCTGTTGAGAAATTTAGAGCGAAAAAAAAAACAGAAATTGATACAAAGCCTGAATAACACAAAAATTTAACGAGGTTCGACAAAGATGCATACGTCCTCAGGATTAGAGCGACGAATTTCACTATTTCCAAGGAGTCTAGTACATACCCATAGGGTTACATATCATATATATAGATAAAACACCCACAGATAAAATTACCAACACGCTCTCGCTCCCCTCAACACACTAAATTCCAAGAGACATTCATTTTCATTCCAGGAGACACACACCTCTTCAACCAATATACACATTTCTTCACCCCAAGAGACACTCCTCTTCATTCGAGGAGACACAACTCTTCAAATCCAAGAGACTCCAAATTCTGGTAGATGAGTCATGTCTAACAAATCCCCACCTTGGCGAATATCTATCCCCTGAGGAGAAATACATATGTTTAACAAATCTCCACCCTGACGAATATCCAGCATCTTAGGAGAAGTAATCTCTGCCTTGGTGAATATTTTGTCCCTTAGGAGAATCACATCATGGAGTTTATTACACCGGAGTGGGTTGGGCAACCATGTCGTCTAACTGTTGCAAAAAATTCAACAAGTCTAAGCAATGCAGGAACTTGTTGATAGTACCTGACTTGATCAACATATATGCTGCATTTTTCATATTATCATGTTTCGTAGCTCGCAAAGTTTTCAAAATTTCTTGTTGTACCAAAAAATTTTTCACACTTGTTTGCCACAATCTGAAGTTCCTCGTTCCATCGAACTTCACTATCTCGAATTTTTCTCCAGAAAGTGCTATTTGAAATAATCCTGCGGTGAACTTTTCCTACCTTGTGTCGAAACAAAAAACACACCATAAATAAATTCAAGAAAACCTGAAATTTCCTATCAATTGCTGCAATTTTCCTGAAATTATGCTGTGATTCGAGAATCAAAATTTTCACACTAACCACTTTTCTTGTTCGCGTCAACACCTCAGCTAAACTGTTGTCACGGCTGTCCCGCGAGCGAAACCTCGCGAATTACCTTCGCGAAACCACTATTCGCAAAATAGTCGAACATGCTCGCTTTGCCTGCATCTACTGAACTCCACTTGTCGCAACTCCTCCTGCCGCAACTCCTGCGACCAATTTGCAAACTCGGTTGACTGAACACCACTGAACTCCTCTTCTCTGTGAACTGGCAAACTCTCGACTACCTCTTCTCCTTAAGCCTCGACCCGGAAATCCTTCTGCAGCTCGCTTGGGTCGGAAAAAACTCGTTGTCGAATTCAAGAAAACCGCGATTCGCTCATCTTTGTTCCTACTCTGAACCCCAAACTATCGGAATTTCTTGAACTCCACCTGTCGCAATTTCTTCTGCGAACCAGAAGAGCGAAAGCCGCCTCTGCCTGTCGTGCCCACGACGTCGCCTCTACCGCAACTCCCGATGCAGAACTCGTTGAATTGCCGCAACCCTTTATCTGAACTGCTTCGCACATGTTCGTTCTCGCGAGCCCAATTCATCTACCCTTTGCCTCCAACCTTTCTGCGCCCTTGGAAGAAGCCCTCTGTTGCGAACTATCGTTGAAGCCCATCCAATCGCTTGCGATGCCGAACCGCTGGGTCGAAATCAGAATTGCCACCCGAATTGCTTCATGGTAACTACACGCGAACTCCTGCAATTTGTCGCCCGAAGAATTTCACTGGATGTGTCAAACTCCTCTCGATCTCCACTGTGTATTGCTGTTCATGAAACCGCCCCACTGCCTTGCGCGAACTTCCTGTCGTTATAAGCCTCACGCGAACAACAGGAACTCCTTCCCGCAATCGCGACGATTTGCAATCTCGGTCGCGAACTGCTCCCCTTTGGGCGGAAGAACTTCGAACCTAAAGCCCTTCGCGCGAACTTGTCTATCTCGCCAAGGCCGAACTCTGCATCACGCCCTTTTCTATCGCAAACTTCTCGACCTCAGCTCGAACCTCGCCTGTCGCCTGCGAAAGACACACGAAAGATCTTGTCATTATCCTTCTTCTCCACAATCCAAGGCGAGAACTACTGAAGCCTCTTCCCGAACCTTGTATGTGCCCTCGACCTGCCACAAAACCACCCGAAGAACTATCTTCTTCGTTGAACTGCCGCAGATCCTCGAATTTCGAAGTCCTAGCCAAACTTCTTTCTCAAATCTTCTTCCACTTCCAAGCACGAATATTTTTCTTTCTTGCCCTAGAACTTGTCTCTGATATCAATTATTGTGAAATTTAGGGCGAAGAAAAACAGAAATCGACACAAATCCAGAAGAACACAGAGATTTAACAAGGTTCGACAAAGATGCCTACGTCCTCGGGAACAGAGCGTCAAATTTTACTATTTCAGAGCAGTCCAGTACATACTTATGCACCCATAGGGTTACATATCATATATATAGATAAAACACCCACAAATAAAATTACCAACACACTCTCACTCCCCCCAAACCACTAAATTCCAAAAGACACTCTTCTTCATTCCAAGAGACACACCTCTTCAATTCCAAGAGACTACAAATTCTAGTATATGAGTCATATCTAACACTAGCAATATGATAATATTAGGAGAAGAGAAGAAAAAATTATCTATAAAACCTATTGAATGTTAAAGTCCATTTAATGCTTTCAGAGCGTCAAACTAAAATTAAAATGAAGATATTTACCGTTCGATTAATTGAATAGCAACTATTACTTTATTGTAATAACATTATCAAAATTCAGAACTCAATGCTCAAGTTTTTAGGAACACATATAATTAAGCTCTCTTCTGCAAGAATGTTGAATTGAAATTGTAAAAGAAATTACTCATTTATATAAATTTAAGAAAAAAACAACTGTAATAGGAAATAAGAAAAATAAAACGATGTAAATTTAATCAAACGGGTTTTCAATGATTTGCATGTTGCACAACAACTGATTATCCTTTCTTCCTTAAGATATGTGCATGATCTCTCCCCACTCCCATTTCTACAGTCGAAACATGAAGCAACTATATGTCTGCCGACCAAATACTTATGGCCACCCACCCACTTCTAGCCGAATCTATGGAGGAAGACATCAAGTATGATGCTTCATTTTGTCCAAACAAACAACGACAATGGCAAAATTTGAAGGGGATTTACAGCATATCACCTAAAACTATTGTCGGGCGCAATCATGAATCTCTATGCAACCATATCCAAAGCTCTTCGGCCGTCTGATCCTAATCTTGAAATCCGCAACGAAAAAAACTCTTCACCGGTTGAAATGACTGATGCCATTTTCCCTTGAAAAAATAAAAAATTTCGGAGATCAATTTGCCGGCCAACCATATCTAGTAGCCGACCAACTCCATTGGTCAACAATTTTCTTGGTTGACCAAGTTTCCAACAGTTGTGCAAAGAGTTCCACAAGCACCATTGGAGTCTCACAACATCCCACTATCTCTCTCTAGACTCTTCTACCCAGAAGATGGTAGCCTCCTCGCCACTGACAAAGAAGACGACAAACTAGATGATGAATTCTTCTTCAATGATTATTCCACTCGAGCAGACGATGAGTACATTGATGTTCTAATCTCCAAAGATAGCTTTTTGCTCTGTGACGAAAATCTATATGCTCCGCGACAGATTCAAATCCGTCTATTGGATTCTCAGATGAACAATGTGGAAAGGCATCTCGTCATGGATCAACTTTGGTGTTTGTAACTACTTTATGAAATGCTCCAATGGAAGTTGTGACAACTTTACGCCAACTGACACACCCTCTCAATGGAAACTCGGTCACTGTGCCTTCACCAAGCTCCAACGGCTCGAGTTTCTGACAATGACCATCAATTTTGGCCAACTGACAATCTGTTGCCCAATAGTCAACTCAATCGATCGACTATTGGCTTTGACTGACAAACCATCACGCTCACCATCAATAAAGCCATTCTTAACCTTCTCGGATTAGCTTCAAAGTTACGAGACGCCAGTGCTTACCTTCTATCAGGCATGCCGATGTGCCGAACAACTTCCACCCATGAGAAGGAGAATAAGAAGTACTCTTAAGCATATTTACCTAATCCACTCTTCAAAGGTAAACAATGGAAAATGAGAGAAAATAGCTTCTCTTACACTCAGAGTACTAATCAAATTACTTAAGTACATTAATTTTGGCGCGAAGATATGTGGAGAGCATAAATCAATTATGCTGCAGATCATAAACATTGTGTTGGCTGACCATCCACTCAATTTCTATTTTTTGAGGCCTAGTGGTCAAGACCTTTATTTTGTTTCTTAATCCCAGTCAGATTCATCTCGCCTAAACAACATAGTTGTTGCTTCACACATTACAAGTCTATGGCATCATTAGCTTTGTCATTCTAGAATTTCTATTATATCTAATACAACTAAAAACAATCGAAGTACATGCACTTCTATCTAGTTTTGTAACTCTTGTATGCTGGCTCAGCACCACAAACTTCTATTTTACCACATCCCAATCACAATGTGATTAATGGTTTGAAATTGCACATTCTATTATATGGTGACCTTCCCCGATCATTTCTAGTAATGGATGAATAATAAATTTTGCTCTTTTCATGGGTATTATTCATCAATACAACTGCCCGTACATACCTAAACAAAATGGTATTTTTGAGAGAACCGCTCTTCTATATTCAAAATGGTTAGCAATCTATTGCTTGAAATCCAACAGCCCATCATTCATCGGTGGATACTCTGTTCATACTCAATTACCTTATAAACTTGATGCTATTTCTTGCAACTATAAGTGTTTCTCCACATCAAATATTTGTTCAATCAGCTCCCTATGCTTGCTTAAGTTTTCCGGTCTTTCCATTAGTTGAAACCACAATTTAAAAATAAATTATGCCTAAGGCCGATAAGCTGCATTTATTAGATGTGTTCCTTTTTCAGAAAGGCTACAAGCGTCATGATTCTAGCACCAGCACATTTGTCTCTAGACATGTATTCGCTGAATTACACTTCCTATTATAAAATGTCCTCATTCTATTCATCAGCCACTTCAGGTTCTTATATTTTAACTTTAATACTAGTATCCTTATGTGGGATTGAACTCTAACTCGACACAACAATGCATTTATAATTCAACTTATGGTATCATTACAAACAAGTGCTATTAATTAATCATCTCAAATCCTTTCTTATGCTGATATGTTTATAGATAAATCGGTCACCCATTCTTGCTTTTGAATCCTTGTTTTCATCAATCCCTTCTTCATTACCTGAAGTTCTTCCCGGACATCCTACACAAACTCGGTTTAAAATAGGTCTTCTCAAAACAGGGAAGATTTACATACATAACACTCAATTCTTATATATTTACATACCATAAATCTTATTTATAGTGCTCAATTTGTTTTCCTAGCAGAACTACTCTCCAACTGGCAACCTATCGTCCGACCGACTACTCCAGCACCACTGAATCGGACACCTGCCTCACACAGGCCATCTCAAAAGAAGGAAGATTTATTTACATACCACTCAATTCCTACATATTCATATGTTCATGCAGGTCTGACCAAATCATTGCTCCTCCAAACAATATTTTTTTACAAGCACTAGATGAGCTAACATTCAAAAAAGACAATATATTCCATAAAGGATTGACATCTCGCAATGACAAGCTCTGCAAGGGGTGTGAAACGATCATCCTCAGCCTTTCTAAAAATTTAATACCTGGCAGGGACGAGTACTGTGAGGGGTGTAAGATGACTTGTCACTCGACAACAACAAGCTCCACAATGGGTGAAAAATGATTTTCAACGGGTGTTAGAACGTTTCGATACTCGACAGTGACAAGCTCCGCGAGGGGTGTGAAACGATTGTCCTCAACCCTTTTAAAATCTAACATTTTGCAGTGACAAGCTCCACAAGGGGTGTAATAAGACTTCTCACATGCAGTGACAATCTTCTTAAGGGGTGCAAAACGATCATCAGCGGCTCATAAGACATTTCGACACCCAACAGAGACAAACTCCATGAGGGGTGTGGAAAGATCATCCTCAGCCCTTCTAAAAATTTAACGCTTGAAAGCGACAAGCTCTGCAAGGGGTTTAAGAAGACTCGTCACCTGACAGTAATAAGCTCTACGTGGGGTGCAAAACGATAATCAGTGGCTCTTAGTACGTTTCACCTGACAATGATAAGCTTCGTGAGGGGTGTGAAACGATCGTTCTCGACCCTCCTAAAAAATTAACACTAGATAGAGACAAACTTGGCGAGAGGTGTAAGATGGCTTGTCACCCGACAACAATAAGCTCTACGTGGGGTGCAAAACGATAATCAGTGGCTCTTAGTACGTTTCACCTGACAATGATAAGCTTCGTGAGGGGTGTGAAACGATCGTTCTCGACCCTCCTAAAAAATTAACACTAGATAGAGACAAACTTGGCGAGAGGTGTAAGATGGCTTGTCACCCGACAACAATAAGCTCGGTGATGGGTATATAGTTGTAAGACTTCACTCCGGGGCGAACAACTCTAGAACTCAATTCTGAGGCAAACAACTCCAGGACTCCACTCTAGGGCGAACAACTCTAGGACTCACCTCCAGAGCGAGCAACTCTAGAACTCTTTCCAGGACATGCAAACAAACAAATAATTTTGACAACTAATTTTTTCCTCCAATGGCCTACCTTTCATTCGATTGCCGATTTTTCCTCCGACGGCCAACATTTTCGTTCGCCGACCAAACTTTTCGTACGACCGACCATCAGAATCTAATGACCTCTTTAGAAGAAAAACTACAGAATGACAGATCTAACAAATGACGACAAAGACATCCGAATTGAGCACGAAAAACTCCTAATAGAGAGTATTATTTAGCAAATTATGTGTTCAATATTTGTTTTATTTAAAATTTTTTTTTTATTCTTATCACAATTGTTGTTATCAAAGAACAATAAAACTGGAGAACTTAATATGTATAGTAAAAAATGATCTGCATGAATTTTAAGAGAATATGTTGTTTGCTCATGTCAAATTGGCTACCCTTAGCCAATTTTGCCTTCAATGGAGAACTTTTCCCCCGGATGACTTTTTCCCCATACTAGCGACTGGAATTCAAAGACTCCCCCCGACAGAAAAACTCTAGAATGACAGATCCAACGGTCAATGAGATACCCAACAAAACATACCAACAAAAAAAACTAAAATATCTTGTACCATTCTTTTAAAATAAAAATAATATTGTAATTTACTTTTTGACCCTTATATCTTCTATAAATAGGAAGATCCTTTCATTTAAAAGGATTTTTTTTTTTTTGACTCCCTTCACTTGTAATATCCATTTTTAATAGAATAAAATAGGTTTAGGAGGCCGGAATTACCCCAATTTGTCCGAGAAGGCAAGTCTTCATCTCCTATTCTCCTCCTCATTCTCTCCCTATTTCCTTCTCTTGAGTTTTTACGCTCTTATCCTTAGACATAATCCAAATGATAGATTTGAATTCAATGCAAATTTAACTTGGAAATTCTCACTCGCCTCATGTTAAAATGTAAATATTTAATAATTGGGTGGTATGCACTTAAATGCCCATGAAAAATTCAAGTGGCCCTTGAAAATTTTAGTGGTAAATTCTTGGAGCAGGCCTTGAAAATTCTCGATTAAATACGTATTAATTGGTGGTACAGATGTAAATATGCTTAAATTTTTTTCTCCCGTGGTCGTTCTCTTTGATTTCTTATTTTTATTTAGTCCCACATTAGCGGTCTTTTTTCATTACTACTATAATTTTGTTTAAATATCAAAATCTATTAAAATTGCCCGTTTAAGGTAGGGCTGTCAAAACCGCTCGTTATTTGCGAACAGCTCGTGTTCGGCTCGTCGCTAAGTTAACGAGCCGAACACGAATAAAGATTTGTTCGTTTGTGTTAACCCGTTTTGGCTCGAAATACTACTCATAAATTATATATATATTGATGAGTAGTATTTAAAAAAAATTAATTGACTACAATATTTCATACATTTATAATTAGTTAAAAGTATTAATTAAGAAAATAGAATAAAAAATATTAAATTAGATTAAAATGATGTTTTAATATAAACAATAACGACATCTTATGACTACATGACTAGAGACTTATTGTTTGTGAGCAGCTCGAGTTCGGCTCACTGAACAAATGAGCCGACCACAAACACACTTGTTGAGTTTGAAATATAAACGAACCGAACACGAGCTAAGCCTGGGCTCACTCATGTTCAATTGGTTTACACCTCTAGTTTAGGGTATGGGGGAACATAGGCCTAGGCCCGTGCTATGAAGCAATTTTAAATATGAACTCGCACAAACAATTTGATTAGACCTACTCAAGCTCATTTTAGTGATTGTTTAAAAAAACAAAATGAATCCGCCGAAAACTACTTATACATTCTCGGAACCACAGAGGGGCGAGCGAATTGTGATTAGCGATTATTTTTACTCATGTTATTGCATTTGTATGTATTTTTTTTTAATATAAAAAAATAAAATTTGATTTATGTGAAATCGAATCGATTAAATAGAATTAAAATTCAGCTTGAGTGATTAGATTATGTTGAAGAATTATTTGGTGTGATTGATTAGCTGTTGAATTTCGATTTATAAAATTTACAAACAAACTCAAACAAAACTAATTTCAGTACAAATAATTTTAAATGAGCCAATTAAAAAGGGGAACTCGGCTAGTTTGGGCCACTTTATACTAGTGAATAAAAGCAGGGTGAGGCTATCTTCATTATCTGGAGTTTATGTGGGCACGGAGGGCATCGCGGATAAATCCTTCTTTCCACGTCGCTGTGGCTTGTCCACGTTCTAAATGCTCCAGGATTAGGTCTTCTACAACCATTCGAGGCTAGACGGTTGGAACGAGACAGCGTAGAGATGGCAGTTCGCGGTGGTCGTCGCGGCGAAGGTGGCTGCTGCCCGCCGTTGGATCTGATGCGGTCGGAGCCTATGCATCTAGTGCAGATAATCATCCCCATGGAGTCTGCCCACCTTACCGTCTCTTACCTTGGAGATATCGGCCTCGTTCAATTCAAAGATGTACGCTTCCATTTCTCAATTCCTTTCAGTATTTTCTCTAATTGTTTCACCGTTCTTTTATTTCGGGCTACAATTTGCGATGAAACAGGGTTGCAGTATATTACCCATCAAATGCTCCTGTTATATTGTAAAAGTGCCAAATTGTTAAGTGATAGGTCACCTGACTGGAGGTTGGAGTTAGGAGTTATGGTTTCTGCGCAGTGCATGGCTTTCTGTTTTTTTAAGCTCTTATTGTTCCATCCAATCACACTTATCCTTTAGTTTAAGTTTGAGGTGATGGTCATTTATTAGTGGTAGGCTGTGTCTTGTGGAACATTTTGGAAAATCTGAATTTTGCCGATATATTCTCTGCTTTTGATTGTCCTTGTCGGCAATAAATAATTGTTGTGCTTAATTTCACTTATATTTTTTGTAAGTGGAGAAATTGAAGCCATGAACTACCCCTTTTTTATATCCTGCACATCTGGAATTCGCTAAAGGGCATATTTTTATGCACGTCTAAGATTTTTGAATCTATCTACTTTGCTCTAGAAAAATTCTCCAACAATAGCAACAGTGGCTGTCTTCTTTATTCCTTTGCAACTTATAACACAAAAGAACGACTGAAGAATAGTTATAACATTGCACCAGCACAGTCATACAGTAACATACTGCAATCATACATTGTGTTGTTGAACAAATACCGAAAGCTGTAAAGGATTTATTTTTTGCTTCAAAATTAGCATGTAGAATGAGTTTTAAAATATGTCTATTTCATGGAACAAATGACTGATGGAGGTTTTGAGCATTTGGCCACTAAAATTTTTAATTGGATTTCTCCCTTCCGTCATACTCATTATTTATTTATAGTTGATAAGAGGTGTTTTTCATTTTTTCATATAAGTGAGAAGATTTATCTTATTCATGTTATTAGTCTTTTTTCAATATGCCACAAGATGCATTGATACTTTATTAGAGAGGAATTCATCCTTTAACCTTTGCCATAGAAAAGTCTTCTGTGAAATAAAACTAAATATGCGTTTTATTTGGATGAATGGCTAACTAATGCCTGTTTTAGGACTTCAAAGTTGTACCCTTTGAAGAAAAAAATTGTATAATGAAAAATACCTTTCAGAAACTTCATGAATTTTAAATCTGATTTTATATTGTTGTTGACACTTGTGCTTGCTGGTTTAACAGTACTTAGCTTTCTTGTATGGATAATTTATTTTCAAGATTGACCTTAAAACATAGCTTAAACTGTTCAAAATTTCCACTTTTATTTTAGTTCTTATTTGATTGGGTGTACTATTTAGTATAATTTATGATTCCATAATGAATTGTGTCGATCGAAACCTTTATGCATTTTCACATTAATTACATTGCTTTATATAATTGCTAATGTTTTTGACTTTGTGCCACTTTCTTTTCAGCTTAATGCAGACAAGAGTCCATTTCAACGCACATATGCTAACCAGGTAACTTATTTTCTAGTCCATGATTTCTGTTGTGTAAGATTATAGATTTATTATTAATATTTGATGATATCTTGATCAAACAAGGAAAATAAAACTTTTACTGTTTATTGATTGAGGGACCTTGAATCAAATGATATATTTTAGTTTTACATCAAAGATTGGGTCCCATGGAAACTCTTGGTCTTTTACTATTTGTGTTTTTTCACATTTTGAACTTTTATTTGAACAAAAAAGAGCTAATATAGCCTAGTGAAAAGGAAACATCTCCAGTAACGTACTTGTGATCATTTTGTTATTTTTATCTCATATTTTGTTTGTAACCATTAACGATTAGTGTCCTTCAGATTAAAAGATGTGGTGAGATGGCACGGAAGTTACGTTTCTTTAGGGAACAAATGTTGAAGGCTGGGATTTCTCCATCAACAACACCCATGACACGAAACAATCTTGATTTTGATGATCTAGAGGTATATGTTTTAAATGATGGTTATTGAAGCTTTTGTTTATTGTTGTGTTTACAAGAGTTCTTCATTACTTTTTATTTCATGTTGCCTAGATAAAACTTGGGGAGCTTGAGACAGAGTTAGTTGAAGTTAATGTAAATAGTGAAAAGTTGCAACGCACCTACAATGAGCTGCTAGAGTATAAACTTGTACTCGAGAAGGTAAGGTTTGTTTATTGCTACATAGCATATAACAATAGTTTCTAAATTGGTCCTATGTGAAATATTAATCTTAAATGTTGCCTTTGCTTTTTAATATTTTGCGCCATGAACTGTTAAGAGTAAAAATTTTTGCCTCAGAATGTGAATTTTGTATTTTATTAACAAGAATACATGTTGGTTTTTTTATATGAGATTATCATCTCAAGATGGTAACTCTGGTTGAAGTTGTATGCTGTTATGTAAGTATTCAATATGGTTGTTAGCACATGCATTATACAATATGCGTATTTTGTAAATCTCCATCCTATTGATGGTTTGCATTAGTAATATTCCTATGAATATTATTGTTAAAAAGTCTAATTTCCATATGCTGATATATGGAAGGTTAAATTTGAAAATTATAAGAAAATAACTGTAGGTATAAGGGCTTGTTTGGGATCAATTTTGTTTTTTGTTTTTTTAAACATTTTAGTTTATTGTGTTTTTTACATTTTTTTTTATTTCTAAAAATAAATTAACATTTTTTTGAAAATGAAACAATCTACAACAACCACCATACTTTAATTAGATAGCCACATGTGTTTTATTTCAAAATATAAAGAAAAGAAAATAGAAACAAAAATAGAAATACAAAATTAGAGTGATCCCAAATGGCTCCTATGCTTTACGAAGCTCAGTTGAGAGTTTTTTATTGTGGACGGGTGGGAAACTCACCTGCTCCTGCCTTTTCAACCTATTAATGTGCTTGGCATGGCAGTTTGCGGTTAAATCTCACTGAAAGAATTACTCCAAAAAAAAAGATGGAAACTGACAGAGAGAGGAGTTTTTTTAGAGGTTTGAGATGTTATCTCGACCAAGCCCAATTAAATCCTCTCATGGGGAAAGGGAGATAAAAACAGAGAAGGAGAATGAATTGTTGGCATGATTGCAAAAGTGTTTAAAAATAATTTATGGAAAGCAGTTGGATATAGAATAGAGAATATAAAGGTAAAAGAGTGGCAAAAGGCTCAATTAACAAGGTTTGAATATTGCATTGCCTTTTTGGCCTTTTTTCCTTTTTCCTTCATGGAGGTTGAGCAATACTCACAAATGACTGAAGGGATGCTCCACCTAGTTTCATTTATCATATAGGTGCCACCCCTTATGGAACTTAACAGGTTCTGTACTTATCAGTTTAGCTTAAAAGAAGATCTGGTGCAAAATCCGATCGAATTTTATTTAGTATTGCAATAATCTGCTACAAAAGCCAAGAGAGGTGTGACTTTCCTTTATCCTATAGGAGCACAACTAGTACAATTTGGCAACAAACAGGTTCAAGATCCAATTGTTTACTCTGATTAGGCCAACTTGAATTGATTGTGATGCAGGATTCATGTCCATTTGATATTTCCATTGAGTCTGAAATCATGGAGTTCGTAATTAAAATGTTCCAATTCATAATTTTTTGCGGCGGGTCATAATTTTTTTGCATTTACTGTATTTGTACACTTTTGACTGGTATAAGGTATACTTTGATGGTACTTGCAAGCAAAATTTTCACATGCTATGATTGAAAATAATCTCAGTCACAGGTTCTAGAGAAGGTAGTCTGGTATATTTCTAACATACCTAACATTCAACCATCATAAGCTACGTTGGAAATTCTGGAACCATGCTATGTTACAATAAATCCAAAGCGAGGCTGGTAATGATGTAACTTACAATTAATGTCAGCAAAGATACTGATAATTTAGCATTTTTGATAGATTTTTAATTATTTTCTCGTTGGATTTGCTTATCCCACCCTTCTATAAATGAAGGGATTTATAAGCTATACGCAATTTTGGCCATTGAATAAAATTTGTCTTATTTTGCTTTGAAGTCTCTTCCTCCTTCCAATTCTCTTCCTAGATGGAATGTTGTTGTTCAAGCAAGAGGAATGGTTTGTCTAGTTATTTTCTTGTTTTCTCTCTGCATATTTAGAAATTGTTTGATTTTGGGTTACATTTATTTATATATCTGAATATGAGTTGTGGTTGATTTTTCTACTTTGGTTTTGCATATGCTGTTGAGATTTGGAATAGAATAACTTGATTCGCATTGATAAAAGAGGGGTATTTAAACTCAATTATAATGGACTCAAGTAAAAAAATAATCTAAGAAATAAAATCAGAATAAAGATAAAAAAGAAACTACATAATACAAAATAAGGGTCACTCGGTCTTTTCCTCAATGAAGCGTCTGTCAATCTCAACATATTTGGTATGATCATATTGGGCTAGATTGTGAGCAATGCTGATAGCGGCCTTATTATCACAGAATAGCTGCAGAGGGACGAAGATTGACATATGAATTCACGGAGCATGATGCGTAATGAGGGTGCTTCATAGATTCCCAAGCACATGGACTGAAATTTAATTTCAGCACTGCTCTGGATAACCACAAACTGTTTTTCGCTTTTCCACGTGACAAGATTTTCCCATACAAATGAACAAATATCTCGAGGTGATATGTCGATCATGAACCGACCCGACCCAATCATCATCTGTATAAACAACAATAGACCGAGAGGTGTTTCGAGAGAAAAATAAACTTGAGCCCGTTGTACCTTTTAAATAGTGAAGAATCCGGTGAACAACTTGGAGATAGTGCTCATAGGGGTCATGCATAAATCGATTCACTATACCAACTGTGTGAAATATGTTGTGAGGTAAATGAGTTTTTCTACAAGACTCTGACTGTGAGTTTTGTTGACAAGCACAACCTTGGAAATGTTAGATAATTTGTCATTGGGATCCATAGAGACAACCACGAGTTTGCATAAAAGAAGTTTGTTCTCTATCAAGAGATCAACCACATATTTGCTCTGAGATAAGCAAATGCCCCGAGTTGATCGAGCCACTTCCATGCTTAAGAAGTGCTTGAGAGATGTCAAGTCCTTCATTTCAATGAATTTAGCAAGAATGTCTTTTAAGGATTCTATTGCTGGGAAATCATTACCTGTAAGAACAATATCGTCAACATAGACAATAAGAATAACTACCTGGTCATTGGAGGAATGTCGGAAGAAGATAATGTCATATTATTGAGCCTGAGTAAAACCATGACCCACAAACATTTTTGTAAACTTGCCGAACCAGCTTTAGCTCATAGAGGGACTTTCACAGCCTGCACACATGCCCTTTGAAGGTAGTAGAGTCAAAATCCAGGAGGGAGGGACATGTATACCTCTTCGATAAGCTCTTTATTCAAGAACTCATTCTTGACATCTATCTGGAATAAAGTTCAATCCAAATTTACTGCAAGAGACAATAGAACCTGAATAGTGTTTAACTTAGCCACTGGAGCAAACGTTTCCTCATAGTAAACTCTGTAGGTATGTGAGCACATTTTGACAACCAAGCATGCCTTATTGCGTTCAAAGGATCCATCAGAGTTGAACTTGGTGTTGAAAATCCATCGACACCCTACAACTTTCCTACCCTGAAGAAGATCAACGTCTTCCCATTTATGATTCCACTGAATGGCATTCATCTTCTCCATTATTGTCATTTTTCAGGTTGCATCAGCAAGAGCAACCTCAATAGTAGTTAGGATCTGATGGTTTGTCAGGGCAGTGACAAATGCTCTGTAGATCGGTGATAAATTGTGAAAATAGACATTTTGCCTTAGAATAGAAGAATTGTGTCTGATTGTATATCTTACTCGGAGAACTCAACTCCTCATTTGGAGGAGGGCTCGTGTTGAGGATGTCGTCTAGGGTGGAGTCAAGTTCTTGTGGAGTCAAGTTCCTGTAAGGAGGTAGCAGATTCCAGAGTAGAAGCATTCAAACGGGTGCGTCGAGAGTAGACACAGATAGTGTGAGGAACTCACCGGATGGTGCACTCATCAGATCTGAGAACTCATTGGATGGTACACTCACTAGAAGGGTTTCAGTGATAGGAACATTTAGGGGGAACATCCATAGGAGTATGATAGGGGATAGTGTCTAAGAGCCCAAGCTCTCCTTTGGGGCCTCCCTAAGAACATAGGGAACACTTTCAAAGAAAGAGATGTCAACACTCACATAGATTTTGTTAGTGGTAGGATGAAGACACCGATACCTCTTTTGAGTGGCAGAGCCCAAAAAAGATATATTTTATGGATCTGGAATCAAGTTTACTCCGATTGGGGTAGTGTTCCGAATAAAAGAAGTGCACCGAAAAATCTTTGGGTTTAATGTGGAAAAGACCTGATTGGTAGGGAAACATGACATCAGAAAGACCAAATGGGTTCAAAACTTGTGAATTTTAGAGGGGACTCTATTTATGAGATAGGTGGCAGTGAGAATGACATCATTCTAAAAAAATTTTGGGACATTTGAATGAAATATAATGGAATGAGCAACGTCGAGGAGGTGTAGTTTTTTGTCTCGGCTACCCCATTTTGTTGAGGAGTTTCCGTACACAAGCTATGGTGGAGAATACCTTTACTTACCAAGAATTCACCTAAAATAGAGTTAAAAAACTCTCGACCATTGTTTTAAATTGAGTTAAAATGAAGGTATATAAGTTTTGGAATGTGATAACAACTTTTAATTTGTCTTTTAAAATATAGACTTGCGCCTTCCGAGTGTGGTCATTAATGAAAGTCAGGAATCATCTTTTATTGGTGTAGCTGAGAGTGCGAGAAGATCCCGGTAGGTCATTGTGAATGAGAGAGAAATGAGCGGAAGGAGTTTCGGTGTGGAGTGGGTAATGAACCTAATGATGTTTTAGCTAACTGACATGTCTCACAATTAAAATTAGAAGGTTTTTTATTTAGAAAACATCAAAAGATACAACTTTTTTAAATATTAAAAATTAGGATTGCCTAAACGAAAATGTAACAATATAATGAGACATTTGGGGGCTTGAGATAAGCTATAACTCCTGAGAGATGTGTTTGCACTCTCCGTGCTCTTCTCTTGGAAGTAGTAGAGTTCGACTACTCTCTTAGTAGTTTCAATCATCCCCCGAACGATAATCCTGAAAAACACAACCATTAGAAGAAAAATTAACAACATAATGAACATCATTTGTCGAATTGCTACAGATAATAAGTAAATTTGTAATTGAGAAACATGTAAAACAGACTCCAGAGTTAGATCGATTGTTAGTGCAATCAATATTTTACCAGTAATGAAGCTATAGGAACTATTGACAATTCTGACTGTATCTTTTCCAGAGCAAGGATAATAAGTTGAGAGAGCTTGCGAGCATCCATTCATGTGATCCGTGACACATGAATCAATAATCCACATATTAGAAGAATAAACTGTGAGGGCCATATGAAGAGTTCCTTGTTGGACGTGAGTGGTCGATGGACCCGTAAAGACTTGATTGGCTCCAAGAAGCTCGATCAATTGTTCCATCTGGATTTTCAATGATTGGAGGGTTCCAGGATGTTCTGGGTAGGAGTCAATTGAGTCATGGCATGATCGACCGTCTTCGTGAGACCCTTGACAATGGAGAATTTGGTCGAATGTTTGTATGTTGGCTTATCGTGAAGTTTCCAACACTTCTCTCGAGTGTGATTAGATTTGTGACAATAATCACAAGTGGGGTGACTGGTTCGAGATGACATGGACTAGGGCTAAGCACTATTTGAGATTATGGCGGACGATTCGGCTGAAGGAGTGGAAGTGTCGAGCATGACAAGTCTCCTGCTTTTTTCTCGACGAATCTTGGTGAAATCAGCACTAACAGTAGGAAGAAGATCCCGACCAAGAATGTGGCCCCGAACTTCGCCAAGTTCTTTATTAAGACCAGCCAGGAATTGGAACATACAATCATTTTCTACAATCTTCTGGAAGAGGGATATGTCAGCCGAAGACTCCCAAGTGTAATTGTAGTACAAATTGCATTTCATTCATAGTACAACAAGGTCATTATAGTACTGGGTCATGATCCTTAACTCTGAATCTTCTTAGACACTTCACAAAGTTGAGCAGAATTTCCTACATCCGAGTAAGTATCACAAACAACCTTCCAGAGGGCACTAGTTTAAGGGAGGAACATATATGAACGACCAATCAAAGTCTCTATGGAGTTGATTAGCCACGACATGACCATGGAGTTCTCTACTTTCTAAGATATGCTGAGTCAATCTTTAGAGGCTCACGAATCATACTTGTGATTAAGAACTTGTTGATGTCTGGCCTTCCGGTTTGCAAGGTAGTGGAGGTTAGAGTTGATCCTCCGGTGGAATCAATAACACCTTCTGAAGGTCATTCAGTGTTGGATGAAGTCGCCATAATTTTGATAGAGTTAAAGGATATGTTATGGTTCTGAGCCATCAATGAATTCCATTAGGGTTGGGGTAGATGGATACAACTTCAGGAATTCAGATATCTGCAATGTAGCTTCAGGAATTTAGATACAACTTTTTGTAGAAACAAAAGATCAGCGGTCCTCACAGGTTCAACGACTGTTGGATATCGACAGGGAAAGAAATGAAATGCAGTCTGGAAGGTATCGACAGGGAAAGAAATAAAACACCGGTCTTATAGAAACAAAAGCCTTATAGAAACGATCAAAGGGCTTCTTGTATGATTAGTGGCAGTTGGAATACATCAACAAACATTTGCGTCGGGAAGGAACCAACGGTTGTAGGACCAGGCAGAGGAGGCCGGCGGCTTGGTGGCGGTTGCTGGAGCCGGCAAAGGAGGTCGACTGCTGCTGGATCTAAGGTTAGTCTCTGATACCATGTAGAGATTTGAAATAGAACAACTTGATTCTCATTAATAAAAAGAGGGGTATTTAAACCAAATTACAATGGACTCAAATAAGGAAGGAAATAAAAATATAATCAAAGAAATAAAATCAACATAAAGATAAAAATGAAACTACATAATAGAAAATAAGGGTAATTAATAAATAATAACGGCTATGGAAACCAAAAATCTAATATATGTTATAAAGTTTTTGTTGTTAAATCTTCTAGATTTATTATTAATTCACATGGGATTGACTTTTTCTGTTTATTTTATGAACCATTCAAGGTTAACAAGTAATTGTTTATGCATTTCTTTTGCTTCCTCAGAAATCTTTCGGTACTAAATGATGCATTTTCTTTCGTTAATCTTGATTTTATATTCATTGTAGGGCGCATTGCATATTTGTTTAAATTTTGCATTTTATCTGATTTGACAGAATTCATTTTGTTGGAAAACCAAAATCTAAACTATCTTGAATGAGATTGCCTTACATGGGGAATTTCTTTTGTTTACAACCCTCCTGTATCTTGACCCAGTGTATAATCTTACTTCTCTATCACTTGAATAAAAATAGCCTGGATGTATAATGAATTTAGAATTTCCTATTTCATTACCCAAGTGAGTTTTTTTTTTCTTTTTTTTTGGGGGCATTTGCATGCATAGCACACGATTCTAATGTATTTATGTATGTCACATCTATACTTTCATATTTACACACATTGCACTTACATCTTTAATATCACATCATAAATAAAACTATTATTACATCATACTACACATTTTCATGCATAGGAAAGCACCAGTGATACGTGTGTAAATATATAAGTTTAGGTGTGAGATATGTAAATACATAAGAATTTTGTGTTAGCTATGCAAATTTTCCTTTTTTTTAATTTTGGGAAGATTTTTGGGGTTGTTTTTTCTTTTGTTGTCCTCACTAAAACACAAACTTTTGATCATTTAAACATGTGAAAAGAGAAATAATTACGGCCATAGATCTGTTTCTAATATTAGGACCGAAAAGGTTACAAATGATTTGAAATTCACATAGTGAAGGCCTTTCTCCCCTCTTTGTTTCAGGCTGGTGAGTTTTTTCATTCGGCTCATAGTGATGCTGCAGCACAACATAGAGAGATGGAAGCACGGCAAGGTGGTAATGGTTCTCTTGATATTCCTTTATTGTTGGAACAGGTACTTCTTACTAGATTTTCTTTTTCATTTTCGTTATTTTTATATTTGACTACCTTAAATGGTTAAAAAATAATTTACAAAAACGTCTGTCCAGGAGATGCAGACAGACCCATCAAAGCAGATAACTCTTGGGTTTATTAGTGGTTTGGTAGCAAAGGAAAAGGCAATGGCTTTTGAAAGAATCTTATTTCGAGCTACCAGGGGCAACTTATTTCTTAGACAAGTTCCTATTGATGTTCCTGTTGACGACCCTGTTTCAGGAGAGAAGGTTGTTCTCTTGAAATGTTGATATAATATGCTTATTGTTTAGGTTCTCATAACTCTCGTGATTATCCTCGTCTTGTTATATTTGAATGAATTTTATACTAGAATTTTGGCATCCATGCATCAAGCTTTTATGCTTGAGAAATTGTTACTTTTTTGCTGTCATATTTTGTTGAAGAAATTGACAAATGATAACTTATATTTGTTGCGGTTTGCTATTGAGTTTCATATTTCAACAATTGTGATCCCAAAAGGAAATATATAAAGGTTCTTATGTTCAACGTGCTTTGCACTTTGTGATTGTTGTAACTTTACGTTTTTGCATACTAGCTTTGTCAACTAGGAGGCATCTGGTTCTTGTGTCAAGTTTAGGTATGGATATAACATTATGGTTATTGCTATGCCAACTAGTTAGGGATAGCTTTATGAATTCATTCTCTCTCTCTTTCTCTTTGTTTTATTTATTTATTTTATTGAAATGTTTCTAAAGGTGTTAATTTTTTTCAATGCAAAATCTTTTGGACAACTTCTACCAATGCATCCTTGTTATACTTTTCCTTTCTAATCCTTTAACATTCATTTTATTGACCAATATTATCAGTGATTCCTTTACTCATCAGCATACCTAAATCATTTAAATCTATTTACCATTATTCTTAATGGCTTCTATTCCTCAATTTCCCCTCTTATAGTCATTTCTCACTTAAGCTTTTATAGTTGTGATATGAACATCACCACTTCTTTTTTTTTGGTACATTCAACGTGACTATCAATTAATTCTTTATGACTTGAGATTTGAATCTGCATATTTTTCTTAGTAGGAAGATTACTTCTAAGACAGAAAATGTTCATGAATGAATCCTAGTATCTATAATCTCTTGATCAATTTACTTTTTGACACAGCTACATCATTAATAGATTAAGGTTCCCCCTTGTTGAGATTCGGTTGTCCATGAAAGATATTGAAAGAAGTTTCTTAACCTCTAATCATACTTTAAAATTGTTGAGAAGTCATTCTATTTTAACTTCCTAATATTAGTTCTAGAACCTATATCCTCTTGTTTGTCTACCAATTCTTGTAAGATAAAATTTTGATACTTGATTCTATCACACTTACATGTCACTTCACCATTTAGCAATATAATAATTCTCTTATTTTAATAAATGTTTCATTGACTAGAACTACGCCATTTGTTAGTAGCATGCACCATGATACTTCATTTTGAGTTTCCGTCTTAATATCTCCATAACCAATAGAAAAAGATACAATCTTAATGTTGATCTTTGATGCAATTCTACTATGAGCGTAAACTCCCTTGCTAATTACTATTTCTAATGCTAGTCATTACTTTATCATACATAATTGTTAATATCTTTAACATGCCTTTGTTAAAAAAAAAACCTTTTTTTAAACTACAAACATAGTTAGCTTTTATGGTATACGATCATACACTTTATGAGATCAATACAAAAATTATTCTTCCTTTTTTTCTCTTTAATTTTTCATTAATTTTCTTAGCACAAAGCTGTCTCTATTTTACATCTTCCATGCATTAACTTGATTGATTTTCTATGACTGTTCGATCATCTTCTTTCATATTATTATCACAATTCAGGACACATCTTTTATTCTTAAATATTATTACCAAAACCCTTCTTCTCTGATAATTTGGTATCCTTTTTGTCTTGTTAGTTTGTTCTTATATTTGTCATATTTCTCCAAATCTCATGTGTCACCTCATCTAGTTCTAAAGGTTTATTTTATAGATCTTCTATATGGCTAACTTAATTTTGCTTGTTTGAATAAATCTGTATTATACTTTCTTTCTATACCTTAATTCATGTTTCTAATCATTATACATTTTTAGACAGACTTTTTTTTCTTAAAACTCTTATGTAATAATTTTACAAAATGGCATTTTTATATACTTTCAGCAAGTGAAACTGGGCAAAAGTTACATCCAAACATATTTTTTGTTTGAATATTATAATTGATTTAAAAATAGCAACGAAAAAGAAAAACAAAGATTAAAAAGTTACTAATAATACCTTTATATTGTACGTTCTCTTTAATGCAAAGTTAAAGTGGCACTTGTTTTGAACTGCTTCTTTGGCGATGCCAGAAGTTAAATGTGTTGTCTTCATCTTTGTTACAAATGTTACGTTTTGGTTAAACTTCCCAGACTGCAAGAGGTCACTGTGTTGAAGTAGAAATGTTCAGACTCACTCCAAGTGGTTACTGTGTTGCTTCTTTTTATCAAATTTTTTAGTTTCCATTATTGATTTTGTTGAACTATATCATATAGATTGGATTATGAAAAGCTGTTGCTTCACTTAACAAGTGCAATCATTACGATTAAATTCATCATTAAAAGACTTAAATGGTTTGGGGTCAAGGGATTGGAGCCTAGACTTGAACACTTTTGTTTTGGAGTCATGAAATTATGTTTCTTCACCCTTTGTAATGGTTAAGTTTATGCAATTTTTTTTTAGCGACAGGATTAGAATTTGAACAGGTTATAGTAAAGTTTCTTTGAGTATCAAGTGTATTTGCTAGCTCTATGAAAGAACCAATTTTATTATATTTCTCAGTCAAAGTTTTGATAATATTCCTATTTTTCCTTCAGTTTTGATGTTCAGAATTTGCCAAAATAAATGTAAAAATGCCTTTGCGATGGAGGAGCTCCTGCATCCCACGATCCCGATCACGGGATAAAAGCAGGGCAGGTTCCGCATCCCTGCTATAGTTCCTAGCGGGGCTTTTTTCGACCTCTTGGCTATTTTAGGCATGTGGGACCCTTTTTATTAGTATTTTAATGTTACTTTAATTAAAATTAGGCTTATTTCTACAAGGGGAATATTTGTTTTTTTCTGGTTTAGCAGATTTTTGTTTTGTTTAAGTACTATGGAGATTATAATCTTTGATTTTCTCCTTTAGGAGAGCTGTATCTTCTTTTTTTTGTAAGTGGTGTGTATGAATCTTGCTCAGGATCAGGTGGTGAACTTTCTCATTGCCTGTACCTTGTCATTTCATGGTTTTTCTCGCTATTTTCAGTAGGGACAACCACCAAACGAATGCCTATCCCCATAAAAATGTTGTTGACCTCGCATATTTTCGTTCCTTCGTTCTTCCACAACTATCTCCCCTCTAAATCCACTCCCAAAAAATCTTTTAGGAGCCCTAAAATAATATCATCTACTTCAGAGCCGATAAATCATAAAATTTTTTATATTTGTTTTTCTTGCCCTAAATCCAAAATTCTAAAAAAACCCGCATTACCCAAATCATTCCTACCGCAGTTCCCACATCCGTCCCAACCAGAAAATATTTCAAGTGCCACAATTTTGGGCACGTTATATCAAATTGCCTAAATGGGAGAATAATCTTTTTCACTAAGCTGTAGTTGAAAAGATGGATAGTGACACAACCGAGAAGGAAGACACCAGAAAGATATATCAGCTTCTAGTTGACGAGGGAGAGAGATGTTAGTGATTCAAGTTAAGCTAATGAGAGGGATTCCGATAGGATTAATAATGGGCGTCTTAGAAGGTAGTGAGTTTGAGGGGTCGATATCAGAAAAGGGACAACTCATGTGAAGGAGTTGCTAGATATTTTGATCGACAACTTACCTCTTGAATGACTACCACTAAGGAAGATTCAGTATACCGTAGGCCTCATTACAAGATTTTTTTTCTGCCAAATTGACTGGCTTACAGGATGCAACCAATCGAGTATGAGAAATTACAAAAACATGCTACACACTTTAGGGTTACGGACTTCGTTCGGGAAAATACTAGCACAATCTCCAACTCTAATTGTGGCAAAGATGGATGATTTTTTTTCTATCAAGATAATTGTAATGATGAATGTGTTTTAGAGTTGCCTGGAATGAGCGCGTGCATAAATTTTATAGTAGAGTTGCCTCATACACAACAAGACTATGACTTAATCATGGTTGTGATAGATCGATTCTATAAGTTTTCTAGGAAGAAGACGAAGCTTCTCCTACCTGGAAAGAATGACGCGGGAGCTCCCGTATCTCGCAATCCCAATCGCGGGATCAAAGTAAGACAGGTCTTGCGTCCCTGCTGCAGTCCCGAATGTGATCTTTTTCACCCTCTTGGCTATTTTAGACTTGTGGGACCCTTCTTATTAGTATTTTAACATTACTTTAAAATTAGGTTTTTTTTTATGCAGGGGAAATATTTTTAAGTTCTTTTCTTGTTTAGCTAGCTTTTGCTTTGAGTACAATGGAGATTGTAATCTTTGATTTTCTCTTTTAGGAGTATTGTATCCTCCTTTTTTTTTTGCAATTTGTGTGTCTGTATCCTGCTCAAGAACAAGTGTGAACCTTTTCGCTGCCCGTATCCCGTCGTTTTGCGGTTCTCTTTGTTTTCAGCAGGGACAGCCGATGAACAACACATTTCCCCATTCAAATGCTGTTTTTCCCTCACATATTTTCGTTCCCTCATTATTCCCCAACTACCTCCCCTCTAAATCAACTCCCAAAATAACTTCTCGGAGCTCTAGAATAGTATCACTTTGGTTTGTGATAAAAATGGATGCTTGAATGCATACTTTGCTGTTTGCCTAAAGCTTAGTGTTTTAAGAAGTATTTTGGTAGTAAGTATTGGATACAGAAAAATATTACATTTGATTTTATGCCACGTCTGAAGCTCCTTAGTTGACATCAGTTCATATTTCTGTCGACATTGTGAGAGAGTTTTCTTGAACTGGATTTCAATAGGGTATGCTTTCAGCTTAAAATTTAATTTAAATTTTTATTTGTTGAGGAATTAAATTCAATGATTGACCATTTTGAATCGACCTAAGCTCTCTTCTTGTGTCTTTATGTTGATGAGTCTGTCTACCCAATTTATGAGTTGCAGGAGAACTTGTTACTTTTCTCTTGCCGTCTTTTTTTCTTAATTATTTTTTTAGTTCTTCGTTTGAAACCAGAACGCTGTTGACCTACTAATATCTTGTTTAATAACATGATAATTTTTTCCATCTACTCATGCAGCGTAGTTGTAGGCTCATTTATGCAACCTCTTGAATTTCACTTTCTTATATTTCTTTGCAGATCGTCAAAAATGTGTTTGTAATATTCTATTCTGGAGAAAGAGCTAAGACAAAAATCTTAAAGATCTGTGAAGCCTTTGGGGCCAACCGGTATCCATTCATGGATGATGTTGGCAAACAACTGCAGATGATAGATGAGGTTTGTTTCCATTTTTTGCTACACGTATAATTATTTTCTCTGCTGTGACACTGACAAGATATTATTGCGTAAAGAAGCGTGCAGAGTATATTTTTTTCAATATCATTTATTTAGCAAATGTTATTGAATAACCAGTGACTATAATTTCTCCTGACTGTGTTTTGAAATTTAGAAATTTTAACACATTTATATTACGTATTTTGAAAAAAATTATTCATTTTATTTTATGGATTTTGGCGGTCCCCTACAATTAAACTCAAAAAAAAATTGTTTTGTGGTTGCCCTAAAGTTTGATGGTTGTGCCATTGAGTGAATGGAAAGATAAATTAGGTCATTATAACTCAAGATCAATTTTATTACAAATTGTGACTGAATTAAGCAAATATAATCAACTTATGAACCAATAGAGAGTTTTTGGATTACAATAATATGTTGTTGAAAGATTAGGAACTTGTGGATAGAAATGACCGAAGGATTAGAAACCATGGATGGCAATGATCAAGCCCTAGTGTAACATTTACAATTAGGGAAAAGGAATGCCACCATATCCCATAGTCTATTTTGGAATTGGATTAAGTGATCTCTCAGGCACAAGGTCATGGATTAGAACCAATGATATGCTAACTATGATCAAGTTATGACTTTATGAGCTTTGGTTTGTGTATGTTAATAATGTTTGGGTTACTTCTTGAACTTGAATTTTGAAGCATATTTAATTCACTATTTGAATGTCAATCGTATTAGTTGTATTTGTGAGTTGCAACCAAGATTTTAGAGGTTTTAGAAGCTGTCACGTGTAGTTTTTGTAATATATTTTATGATATCTTCATCATTTAGGATTTGATATTATGATTCCTTTCATTTAGTTCTGCTAAGTGCTGCCTAATTGGTCATGGAAAAAGTTCTTTTGAGCCTTCTAGATGTGTGAGAACTCGAGCTTTTCTTGAGTTAGATTTGAGTTTAGTTTAACTATATTTTTTCTTAATGTTAGATCAAGATTTATTTTGATCTATGGCTGAGATTTCTTATACACGCAAAGCTCCAATTTAATTATCCTTTTCCAATTTTTTAAGAAAAATTTTTAATTGAAGAGGTTGCTAAGCTCAAGCATTTTGACTTGACTTTGTTTGAGTCTAGAATGATTGTGGATGGAGATAAATTTAATTGAGTTCATATGATATGTGTTATGTGGAGCCTGATTATGGAAAGTTGCGGCTTCCCATTACCTGATTATGGAAAGAGAAAATAAATTCCAACACACAAACAAATAGCATAAGTGTTGAAAAGGAAGACATGATATATTTTATGCAGAAAACTCGAAAAATGGCAAAAATCACGGGGCATGGCATAATCAAGTAGTCCATTATTTATTTAAATTCTTATAGTTTTTTTTCTTTCTAAGTAGAAAATATGATGTCATATAGTTTTGACTGTGTTATAAGGATCAAACAATTACCGTCCGAGAATTATAGCTAGACCTAATGGCAGTCGATGACAATTTCTAATGGTTGGTGGCTTTTTCTTTTCAGAAGTGTGAACTTTATGTTTAGCTTCTTTTTTTCTCTTCATGTTGAAAATGAGGTTCTATTTATAAAATTTTGGGAGTGAACTTTTGGTAAATTTAGCCAAAATTTCATAAAACTTCATTGGACAGTTCGTGTTTGCATTTGATGATAGATCAGTTTTTTAGCATTTAAGTGTGTTAATAATTTTATAATTGAGTAATCTTGTGCTCGTTGAATTTTATTCATTGTGATGTTCGATTTAATTGTAAGCATGTCGAATTTGAAGATCATTTGATATTTAAGTTAATGTTTCCAAGCTTTCAATCATAGTTCAAGTGCTTGATTCTAGCTCATTTGGGCTCCAATCAAATCAGTTTTAGCGTTATTGGATTTATATTGTTGAGATATTCAATTTTAGCTATAAAGTTGTTAAAATCAATTCATGATCATGAATTTGAATTTTAAAGTTATCTCGTCTAATATATATCGAGTTTTATGCATGATAATGTAAATATTTTTGTGACATATCAATGTTTCATTTTAATGAATATTAAATTATAATAGATTAATTGTCATGCACGTACTTATTTACATTTATAAAATTATATGTTGTAAGAATCAAATGCACGTTTATTTAGTTAATCGGATCGGATATTAAAAGTAAAAATTTAATTCGTCTGACCAGTTTCAAATTGATTCTATGTCGGATTGGTCTCTTCTTGAAATTAAAACTATGGTTTTGTCCCTCACACTCGAAACACCAGAGAACATAAAACGTAACTTCATTGTTTTTTCCATTACACCTATTAAAGCAGCTGCTAATAAGTAGTAACCGACTTATGCTTATTAGCCTTTAATATTATTGGTGCTGCTGATCCCTCATCATTACCATTAGAATTAAATATTTAGAAGTCTGTGATTAATGAGACTAAAATTTTGGTTGCATATAAAAGAATAACTATGCTATTCGGACATGCTTTTGGGCTATAAGCACTATGTGATCAGGATTAGCATCTCAAGTTTACTTGGCTTGTTGTCAAACTATTTGAGCATGAGATTCTTACAATCCGTTTAAGGCAACTTATTTGGCGCGGTGCGTTCTGAAAATGCTGGATGAGGCGTTTGTAAACTGCGGTGTGTCCCTTGGCTCTTGTTTCTTCACGAATCTATTACTCGTATGCCTCTCTCACCGTTCCCCTCTCTCTCGCATTTCTTCTGCTTAAGGTTACACCTCTCTCCATAACTCTCTCGTGCCTTTGATCTCTGGTTGTAACGGGTTGCCTCTCTCCTCTCCTTCTTCCCTCCGATTTTTGGTGGCAACATGTTGCCTCTCTCCTTTCTCTCTTCTCTTCGATCTCCGACTCTCAGTCTGTTTACTGTGCTCTTCGTCCTCCCACGGTACCACCCATTTTTTGTTCGATGGAATGACTTTCGATTTGTAGTTTGTTACTTTCTCATTTGCCGTTTGAAGTTAAAAATTTGGATTTTGCTATTTTTGGCTTTCTTATTTGTTGTTTGAAGTGAGAATTTGGATGTTGCAATTTGTGGTTTGAAGTGAGAATTTGGATGTTGCAATTTGTGGTTTTCTCTTTATGATTTGGAATTTGGATTTTACGATTTTGTGACTGGATGTGATATGGAATGAGGTTTTATCTTTACCTTGATGTTTGATTGTGAATTTGCAAAATGGCTGAAAAGCGGTGCTTAATTTGTTGATAAAAACGTTTTGGCTGTTCTGTATGTAGTAGCCTCAAATGAAAAATATGACATAAGTTTTTATCTATACTTTTTATGTTTGAGTGAGAATTTGAGAAATAGATGAAAGAGGGTGTTTTTGATTTGTTGATTGCAATGTTTCGGGTGCCCTGTATGTAAGTGCATCAAATGATAAAATTGGGATGATATTTTATCTTTATCTTTGATGTTTGAAAGAGAACTTAAAGAATGGTTGAAAGCAGGTGCTTGATTTGTTGATGGTTATGTTTTGTGCTCCCTGATGGAATTGCATCAAATGAAAAATATGGGGTGAGATTTTATCTTTATCTTTGATGTTTGACATAGAATTTGAAAAAAATGCTGAAAGAGGGTGCTTGATTTGTTATAGCAATGTTTCGGGTGCCCTGTATGGAATTTCATCAAATGAAAAATATGGTGTGGGGTTTTATTTTTATCTTTGATGTTTGGTATTGAATTTAAAAAAAATTGTTGAATATAAGTGATTGATTTGTTGATAGTAATGTTATGGATGTAGATGTGGAGGTGGTTGTGTACGTTGTTTTGTGTGTGGAGCTGCTGGTGTACGTTGGTTTGTGTGTGGAGATGTGTGGTTGTGTTTGTATTAGTGGGCGTGTTGGTGGTTGTGCGAAGGTGGTGGTTGGTGTGTGGTTGTGTTCTTGTTAGAAGATGAGTTGATGGATGTGTGGAGGTGGTGGTGTTGCGGATGTGGTGGTTGGTGTGTGATTGTGTTTGTGTTAGAGGATGTGTTGGTGGATGTGTGGAGGTAGTGGTGTTTTGGAGGTGGTGGTTGGTGTGTGGTTGTGTTTGTGTGGAAGTGTTGGTGTGTTGAGGCGGTGGTGGTGGTATTGTGGATGAGTTGGCGTGCGAAGGTGTTTGTGTGTGAAGGTGGTGGCAGTGATAATGTGTAGGCGGTGTATTGTGGTGTGGATGGGCATTGGTGATAATTTTGTGGCATTCATATTTTTCTTTGTGTTGTGATGACATTTCTATTTATGTTAATTTATTTTTTTTCATGCTAGTAATACAATGGTTAAGACGAAAGAGATCGATTCAAAGTATAAATTTTACTAGTATAAACAGTTATTTTGCCAATAACATTACTATACATGAGTAGAATGATCATTTGTTTAGAAACACCTGCGACAACTGTTTTCAAACTGCAAAAAATAAAAAAATAGTCAGGTTATACGCTGCAGCTTTCTGTGGCGGCTGCTGCTGCATAACAGCTTATTATTAAGCTGCAGTTGCCCCAAATATATCCTCAGTTGCCATTAGGATTTCCATCCAGAATTATAGTATTAGCAGACATGTTTGAAGGAAATTGGTTGGTGTTATCTGAATTTTGCTAAACTCATTTATGTTAGAATGATATTAGGGCTGTCAAAACGGAACTGTTCGTATTTGACTCGTTAAAAAACTCGTGTTTGATTCATTCGCTAAGAAAATGAACCAAACTCGAGCAATTTTTTTGCGCTCGATATATAAACGAGCCGAACACAAACAAATATTTTTTTGTTTGTGTTCGACTCGTTTTTACTCGAATAAATTATATCTATATATTGTACACATAAAATATGTAAGCATGAATCTCAAGACAAATGAATAGTTCAGGAAGAAGAAATGACCTATCAAACGTAGCTGATTGACGAACGTTTCAGGCTGGACGACAACTAGAGGGGCTTCTTGTTCGAGCAATTAGCGGAACGTGCCAGGAGATTTCCCATGGGGTAGTTATCAGCTCTTAGGACGATCGACAGGAAGCATTATTTCAGATCAAGTATCGATTGGGTCGAGGCTTACTGGACGATAAACAAACTCTTATAGATCGAATCGGTTCTCCGATCTTATTACATTCGAATAACTGTAATAACTAAAAAATCCATATGAAAAGTCAATGATGATGAGACTAATGTGTAATTTTGTAACACTGAGACTTATGTCTATAAATATGAGGTTCTTGTCATGAATAAATGAGACTCTCTTTTATCATTCTTGATTGTACTCTTTATCTCCTCCTACACAACACTTTATGCCTTGGGCGTGTTTCCCAGACACTCTCGGATTCAACATTCTTTAAGGTATGATGAATGTGGAAACATGTCATCAATAAGAAGAGGAGCCCAACAACAACATGGATAATCCAATTAGAGGAACGTGGTAGAAGCAACATGCACTAGGGAGCTCATGGAAGAATTTGTCCGACAAAAATTGCAAGAATTGAGAACTCAAATCACCAACTAATTGTCGGGACAATTGGCATAGGTGTTAGAGCCTTGGCTGCCATAGGAGCAGTCCTGGTCCCAAAAAGAGAATCGGCCTAGCGAGGAGCGCTTAACCCCTACAGGGAGAACCACATGCAAATAATAGAGGAAGAGTGATCCACCTACAGTAAAAGCCTGATGAAGGGTTGTACCAAGACAACGTCGGATCGGTCCCTATGGAGGAGAGGAAGCAACTAGCGCGGATCGAAGCACGGAGGCTGTTGAAGAACGCCTTCTCCCTTACAGATCTCGGGAGCTGAACCCCCGAAGAATTTCAAGATGCCTTTCTTAGAATCATACAAAAGGCAGTTGGATCCTAACGACCACCTCGCGTCGTTCGAATCGTTCGTATGTCTGTTAGAAATTTCTGATGCTCATTAAGTATTTGCTTTTCTTCGCGATGTTGAGATCAACTGCATTAAGGTGGTTCGGCGGGTTGCCCGTGTGGGCAATCACTTGTTTTGTGAAATTCAGGAGACTTTCTGTCACAGTTTGTTAGTATCCTGAGGCCTAAGTAGAGCGCCCGATCCTGTGGCAATTGAAACAAGGAGTCAATGAGCTTGCGATTTTTTATTGCACATTTCCAGAGCGTAACACTGGATGTCAAGGATTTGAAGCCTGATATGGCTTAGGCTGCACTGACACAAGGAGTGAGGTCGGAAAGATTCCGTTTTGACCTCAAACTCGCAGAATCATAAAGCTTGGCCGAGTTGTTGGAGATGACCTACGAGTACATCATCACCTATGAGAACACCCAAGAACCGCTGAGCAAAGATACCAGAAATGACCGTCACTGGATAACAGAAAACAACCCAGACAAAGCTCACGACTGACCGTTCACCCACGCTACGAGAACTATCATGATAACAACCCCACCCATCGTCACAAAGATTGAAAGAGACAAGTGAAAACCCCACACCACCGATCGTTCCAATGCCATGAATACTGAAACATTCACGGGGTTCCTCGAGATACACGCCAGTATGGGTGTCCATGACAAAAATAGTGGACGCTATTTAGGATAAGGAGTACTTCATAAAGGCAACCTCAATTAGAGCTGACACCTTTCTTCGAGATAACAAAAAGTTTTACAAATATCACAGAGATCACTGGCATGACACAAAAGAATGCATGCACCCGTAGAGCCTAATCGATGAACTGATAAAGGAGGGAAAGCTGAAAGAATTTTGTCGCTCTTGGAGCCACGACCCAGAGGCAAGGTAAAGCTCCTCGCAGGAGGAATGATCGACGAATCTGTCAACACCATCGACATTCACATCGCTGGATATGTGCCCGCAATCTTTGAAGGAAGCGAACCACTAAGGAAGATAAATCTAAAGATGCAACAAACAGAGGAACTTCTGTTGCAGCTTTTGCATCGAAAACGAAGAGCCACCCGCCTATCTGTTTAACTAATGAAGATCTATCTTCGAAGGAAAATCCGTATAACGATGTTATTGTGATAATGACCATAATCAATAAATATCAAGTTGGGAGCATTCTCGTCAATACTAAGAGCTTCACGAATGTGCTGTTCAAACAGGCATTTGATAGATTGAGTCTCATTGTTTCACCGACCAGAATACTGTATGAATTTTCAGGCGAAATGAAGTGTTGGGGGTAATCGGACTTCTGGTAAGTTGGGGGGAAAGTAAAAAACAATTCACGCTAATAGAGGATTTCTCGTTATGGATTCTACCCTGACATGCAATGCTATATTCGTTTGACCACTTTTGAATAATTTCAGGGCAGTAATCTTCACTTATCATGTCGTCGTCAAATTCCCTGGAGATTGAGAAATTTTCACTATCAAGGGGAACTTAGAATAGTCTTGAGTCTGCTACTTGCAGTTCATAAGCAACATGGAGCACAATCTCCCTTACATCTAAAACGTAAGGAAAGGTGGCCTCGAGACCAATGAGACCACTCGCGAAGTCCCGATCGTTGAAGGGGAGCCAGGTAAATGTATTATGATGAGTGAGACTTTTGATGCAGGACGTTGGGAGCTGCTGGTTCGGACCCTCCAAGGGAGCTGAGATGTGTTCGCATGGACAACTGCTGAGATGCCAGGTGTGTCGATCGACGTTGCCTTCTACAGACTGAATGTCGATCCATCAGCTCGACCCATGAAACAAAAGATAAGGAGCTCGACCATGACTTTGCCAAAACTAATCCAAGAGGAGGTATGAAAGCTGAAGGAGACCAAATACATTTGAGAAGTGTAGTATCCCACCTGGGTCTCCAATGTGGTGATCGTGCAAAAAGTTAATAGAAAATGGAGGATGTGCGTGCACTTTACCATCCCAAACTCAACCTACCTGAAAGACGCATACCAACTGCTAAGGATCGATGCACTGGTAGATTCAACGGTCGGTCATTCTGTCCTAAGCTTCCACTGCGTGTTCTCTGGATATCCCCAAATTAAAATGCACCCCATTGATGCGGAAAATGGAGTTTAGAATTTTTGTGTAAGAAGTTTTTCCTTAAAATCATCCCTACTTGTTAAAGAAACACTGTCATGATTTTATGTAACACCTTTCTTTCAAAAGTCCTCTATATAATGAAGGAATTTATTTTTTACATACATAGCATCCAATGGTTAGTTCGTGGTTTATATGTTCAAAATCTCTTTAACAATATTTTCTTTGCTTATTTTTTATGCTTGAGGAACTGACGTTGTCATGCTCGTGGAGCTGATGCTGTAATGCTCAGGGATCTAACATTACAAAAAGAGGCCTATGGGATGTATTGACACCCTACAACGATAAGCTCCGTCAGGGTTACATAATCGATCGTCCTGCTCTCACATTATAAAGATTAACACCCGACAACGACAAGCTTCGCGAGGGGTGTCTAATGATCGTCAGAGGCCTATGGGACATATCGACACCTGAGAGAACAAACTCTGCAAGTGGTGCGTAAATGGTCGTTTTGCACCCATTTTATAAAGTTAGCACTCGACAACGATAAGCTTCGCGAGAGGTCTCTAATGATCGTTAAAGGCCTATGGGAAGTATTGTCACTCAACAATGACAAGCTCCGCGAGGGGTGTGCAAACTGTCGTCTTACGCTCATATTATAAAGTTACGCCCGACGACGACAAACTCCGCGAGGGGTGTTAAAAGATCTCTAGAGGCCTATGGGACGTATTGACACCCAATAACGGCAAGCTCCGCGAGGGTGCACAATCATTTTGCACCCACGATATAGTTAGCATCCGACAGCGACAAGCTCCGCGATGAGTGTCTAAGAATCGTCAGAGGCATATAAGACGTGTCGAAACCCGACAAGGTCAAGCTCCGCAAGGGGTACGTGAACTATCGTTCTGCGCCCGAACTATAGAGTTTGCACCTGGTAGCGACTAACTTCGCAAGAGGTGTGTGGAAGTTGCCTATAAGAAGCAAGTCAGCATTTCTAATGCGCGTGGAGGCATACTCACGCACTTGCCAACATATAACGGTGAGAAGAAAATCGCTTGTAAACTAGAACAGTCGTTTAATATAAGAAAGAAAACTTAAAGCACTAAACCCTCCAGTTTTAGAAAAATCCATTACACTATAAACTGCTTTTACATAAACATAATTACAAAAATTTCTTACAAGCATGTGTAAACATCAAAACAAATAAAAAATACGTGAAGCTTAGAAGAGATCGCCCGTCAACTATTTATGTTCGAGGATTACCCAACCATTTCTTTAGCTCACCCGGGTCGCACGATTTCCCATTCAATGATTCTTGTTCTCCATCTTCTAGATCTGAAAGCAACGTGCCAAACTTCTCCATGTCCCGCCATTTGGGATCGACCAGTCCATGTTTCACAAACCTCTCTATAGCAAGAGATGATCCAACCACAATCTGTCGGGAGAGTCCCTCATCATGCTCCTTTCGAGTGATAATAGAGGAAACTCTCTTTTTCAACTCTTCCTGCTCCTTAAGAAGGGTCTCATGTTTTGAGCCTCCAACTACCTCTGCTCCACAGATAGTTTCAACCATTCCTCGGCCATAGTGGCTCTTCATTTAATGGTTCTATCCGTAAGGCATCCCTCTTCGTTTTCCTTTCAGCTTAGTCCAAGAGAATCCCCAGAAAATGCGAAGCCTCCCATGCAAGAACATGATAGCGATCGATCGCCTGACACATATCTCGCTTGTCCATTGTTCTCAGGTACTCCGCGAAGGCAGGTGACCAAAAAGTCTCCATCTAAGTCTATGGGCAGTCCCCATTCAAAAGGGTGGAAGGATACCACTTAGCCGACCTACCAAGAAGAGCTTAGTGACCGCTCGTCCAAACTCCAGCCCCTTGGTCATGAGAAAAGGACCACTCGGGTGGAATCCCTCCTCTGGGGTAACTCGGTCCTAGAAACGGGAGCCATTCCTTTCCTTCGGAGAGTATTCTTCTCCACACCCATAGTGTCCCTTGTTTCTCCCTTCAACCCAGTCCCTATCGAGATGGGATGGGAGGAGTTGCTTGGCTTCGCTTGATCGTGCAGAACCACAAACGAGGTCCTCCCGGGAGTCACCGTAGAAGCCTTGTCGGTCAATGGGAGGACTGGTGAAACTCCATGATCCGGTGCACCGGAGATCCCGAAGACGTCCTCGCCACTCCATTTAAATAACACGGTTAAGTAACTGCACGTTCATATATAAAAACAATTAAAACGAGGAAAGCCTTTTTACCTTCAACACCTTCTTCGGTCAAACCAATGTGGGCAGACCGACCCTCACCTTTCCCAAGCAAGGAATGATCACTCTTCCCTCGTTGCTTCTTTGAAGCCGTCCTCTTCTTGTGGCAGCTTTCTCTCTAGCCACTTCCCGAGTGTCGGATGATGCCCCAACTCTTCGGTCATGGTCTTGCTACCGTCGAGCCGAATCACCCGCCCTATCATGTTCAGATCGAGGTATTGAAACAACGAGAGACGTTGACCCTCGATCAGCTCTTGAGATTGCCAGAAAGTGTCTTCACTTTCTTTACCTCACTTTTCTACTAGAGCGGCGCAGATCCCCCAACCACTCGTGCAGGAACCCGTCAAGAACTTTGCTTTCCAATCTTTAATCTTATTTTCAAGACCCACTAGATGGATCTTGGAACCGGCGGCGAAATGAACATAGCTGCCCCTACTGATTCAAAAAGAGATTAAATGGTTGAACAGTTCGATCAACCAAAGGATTTTCATCCTTCAACAAAAGAGGACAAAGGTCATTATGAAAGCCATAGAGGTGCGAAAAATCTAAGCAAGACCAAATCCATCCATCTGAAAATCGATCGTAGCTCCTTACAGAATGACAATAGAAGACCCATTTTGAATTGGTCTTTGTATTAAAATCAAGTTGGGGGAAAAGTGATCTGTCGCTTCCTCTTGGTTGGCTGTCGGCCGAGGTCAGCTAGAAGGGTCAAAAACGCAGAGGCTCTAAATCTCTTCTACATCTGCTGCGGTAAGAACTGAGATCTTTGAAGCTGGGATTGATCCAAATAATTCTTGGGAGACTTTTTGCGCCATATGAACCGTAACGACTCACGTGAAGAGAAAGAGGATGAAGGGAGATAATGACTCACAAGAGGAGGAAGAAGCTTGTGATACCCTAACCACACGTGCATATATAAATATACACCTGCACGGGAAAACAAAATGTCGTCGACAAGACTAGTGTGACAAGAACCGCTGATACTCTAGGAAAAGCAATCATTAGCAGAAATAGAAAATTGCATTTCATTTATTTATATAATTACAAAAAAGGGGCGACATCATACCAGACCCTCAGATTCAACTAAGAATGGAAAAAAATTATGTGGTTGTTTGTGGCTTCGTTCAAAATAATTCATCAGTGACACGGTTGCTCATACATAAATTTACCACTCAGCTTAAAGATGTCATCCAGACTATCCCTCTATTGGGTGGTGAGACCCTCTCAACGGCCGACAGCTCCTGACACATACGTGCCATTTCCCCACAATCAACCAACTTCCCTCCTCGAAAAACAACGAGCTCTCTACGAAGTACAACTTGTTCCACCCGTTTGACTCTCTCTAAGACCTTGACAACTCCCTCATCACTATCCCCTCGAAGTTGCACCAAGTGAGGCAACGCACTAGAAAATTAGCAAACAACTGACTCCCCTCAGATGCCTCCTCTGTCGCCGTGACGGAAGAAACTTAGTAGCCCACACATTTGCTCTAGGGGGAGGGGGGAGGGGGGGGGGGAGGGGGAGGGGGGGTGGGAGATTATCCCCCATCCTTGTGGCCACAACGTTTTACGCCACTGTGTCGGTTCCCTGTTTCGCAACAACCTGCCCACAACATCCACTCCCCCTCGTGGCTCGATCAATGGTGGCTGCATCGCCGTTAGGGTCGGTGTCAGTGTCTGATGAGATGGAAGCAATCGCCAGAGCTCCGACGATTGCAAAATAAATAAAGGCTTGAATCAAGCTACGTACCCAAAATTTGACACCATTCAGAGGTGGTGTAAGAGACATGGTCCTCACCGATCTTCTCTAATTCTCCACTCTCAGAGGAAAGGCCATCCCTTCGCTACTGAAGCTACATCCTAGCTTCAGTAGGTGCCTTCCCGGGTCCCTGCGGAGTCATAGTCGACATAACAAGCTGAACGAACATTCCTCCCCTTTGGGCAGAAATAACCGCTTCTGAAGAATGCAAAAGACAATCGTCGGGACGCTCGCCAATCTTCTCCACAGCTCTCTCTTGTGATGAGCTTATGAGAAAGTTCGAAGACCCATGTTCCCTCGCTCGCAACTCCTGCACAATCTTCTTCTCGCTTAACTCTCCCGCAGAAACTTTGTTTGCTGATTTCCGCTTCACGACCGGTTTGCGAGCCCCGACACGCGTATCACTCATGGCTTTGAGGAGGCCGCTCTTGTTGGCTGATGGAGCTCCCTCACCAGACATCGTGACATACACAAAGTAGAAGACAAAAGACCAAAGAAACGAGAAGAAAAGGAAACAACGCAGACCTTCCTTACTCCAAGTTTTATTTATTATAGTCCGGGCACAAAAATCCAGGGAAGTTCATTGTTACGCAATAATGTTATTTAATTTATACATGTTAATAATAATTTTCTTATCCTCTTGTGCTCTGCAGCTTCCAAGGAGCAAATAGACCAGGGAACTAAATATGTACACATAAAATATGTCGGCAGGAATCTCAAGACCAATGAGAGGTTCAAAAGGAAGAAACGATCGATCGAACGTTGTTGATTTATGACTGTTTCAGGCTGGACGACGGCTAGAGGAGCATCTTGTTTGGGCGATTGGCGAAACATGCCAAGAAATTTCTTGCAGAGTAGTGATGAACCTTCAGGAAGATCGACAGGAAACACCCTTTCATATTAAATATAAATCAGACTGAGCCTTACCGGACGATCGAGGAACTCTTATCGATCAGATTAGTTCTCCGATCTTATTAGAATAACTTAGTAATTACTAAAAAACCCATATGAAAAGTTAATGATGAGGGAATTAATATGTACTTTTGTAACATTATGACTTATGTTTATAAATAGAGAATCTATGTCATAAATAAATGTGACTCTATTACTGTTCTTGGCTGATAAAATTTGTAAAATTTTTGGCATCTAGTTGGTAGATCTTTATACGTTGGCTTACATGAAGGCAAACTTTAGCTAATTCAAATCAAAGCGTGAAACATTACTTTAGAGTAAGTTAACGATAACACATTGGCTGTGGAGTGCTTTCGTATACTTTTATGTGGAAACAGATAGATCCAAGCTTCGAATTTAAAATTAAATGTGGAGAAAAATGTACTAGCACCTTAAGGTCGATGGTATCAAAGAGTTTTGGGAGATATTCATTTCCAACTATGTAGAAATGAGCTTTCAAGTGAGTTTTTTGAAGCAATGGTTTGATTGTCATATAATTTGTGCCTATGATTTTGAGTTTCCATTTGGTTGTTCCTGTGTTTTATGTGATTTAGAAATTCTTCAAACGTATTTAAATGTTAGTTTCTTAATATATATATATATATATATATATATATATATATATATATATATATATATAT
>NEWO01000916.1:167270-195471 GCA_003013225.1 Phalaenopsis aphrodite
ATATATATATATATATATATATATTGGTTTATTAGTAAAAATTTGTCATGGGCATATTATTCTATAGGCCCATAAACTCACTCAGTTTAAGAAAATTTCCAGGTAAGGAAGGAGAAGTCTGTCTATCACACTTTGAACATGCTAAGCCTCGATGTTACAAAAAAATGTTTAGTTGCTGAGGGATGGAGCCCTGTTTTTGCTGCAAGTCAGGTATACAGCATTCATATTTATATTTCATGACATTGTGAACTAAGATTCTTTTTGTAGATTTACAGTCATAACTTGGAACCACTCAACTTAGAATCCATCTTGCAGATTCAAGATGTGCTACAGCGGGCAACTTTTGATAGCAAATCCCAAGTTGGATCAATTTTTCAAGTTTTACACACAAAAGAATCTCCACCTACGTATTTCAAAACGAACAAATTCACTTCAGCTTTTCAGGAAATTGTTGATGCCTATGGGTGAGATGATTTCATGAGAAGCCTAGAAGAAATAATTTTTTTTTTATGTTTTGTTTTCCAATGGATTGTTGATATGTTTCGCCTCTATTAAAGTAAATTCTGGAAATATTTGCCTGTGGATAACTTTTTTTAGAAGACAATTTATATTTAAAGCTTCCTGAAACACTTGATAGCGTATTCCTTGTGTATGTATATATTAGGAATGGTGATTATCCAGGCTCGAATTTGATTTAAGTGGGATTCAAACCTATGATTTTGACACAAGAAATTTCTTACCAAGCTATTAAACTCCCACTTAGTTTATATTCGACATACATGTAGCTTTTGATTATTATTAGTATTTTTTTTTTTTTTAAGTGCCTAATGATGTTCTTTCCTGATTTCAGGGTTGCCAAGTACCAGGAAGCAAATCCTGGTGTATATTCGATCATTACATTTCCATTTCTATTTGCTGTCATGTTTGGTGATTGGGGTCATGGGCTGTGCTTGTTAGCTGTAACATTGTTTCTAATATTTCGAGAGAAAAAACTGTCTTCGCAGGTTAGTTCTTAACCTCTTTTTTATTATGCAAATATGCCACAATACATGTTTGCTGATAAAATCTGTAAAAAACTCATTTGTAAGTTTTATTTTTTCTTGATTGCCTTTTGAAGTTATTTTTCTTTGCTCTAATATTGGATGAACCTAATTTCCCTGTGTGAACAGCACTTCAAAAAAGAAAAAAAGGTTTAATTTTGATATTACATAATTTTTTTCCTTGGGAGTAGGACTAGGTGACTAACTACAACTATTATTATAAGGTAGAATGTGAGCATTTGTGCTGCCCTTTGTGCCTAGATGTTTGGTTTGCTCGGTTCCAAATGAGCCTGGAAATATTAGATTAGTTGTGCCTAAAAATCTTGAAAGAAGAGCAATAAGAATAATTGTCTTCAAAATTTACTTTCTGTCACTAGTTACAAGAAGATGAACCGACCAACACATACTATTCAAGAGGAATATAACTGTTTAATTCAACTATTACTTCAGCGATATACTGTGGTACGAGCTGTAGCAGCATCCACTTGCAATGATTTATCAAAAATTTAGTTTAGAGGGCATATATTGAATTTGTTGAAATAATATATCAAAAATTTGGAAAACTAACCTATCTAAGAGTGGTGGGTGGTTTCTCATAAGATTCAAAATGAAGAAATGACAGTATCACTTACTTGTACAAGTATAATGCAATGTGCTTCAGAGATATATTCTTTCAATGATATGAAAAGGTTCAATGAGTCTATTGTTGTATTTATGCCTTTTTTTAATTAGGGGTAATTTTGTCTTTTGACTTTATTTACTTGTATTCCCTAATTCTCCTTTATAAAAGTGACTTAGGGTTCACGAGAGATTTATTGTGAAGTGTTGAAATTGTGACCCTGAACATTTTTTCTTTCTCCCCATCTAGTGCTACTAGCGAAATTTTCCTTCCCATGGACGTAGGTGGATCAATTCAACGCCAAACCACGTAAATTTTTTTTGTTTAATTGATGTTGTGTGAATTTATTCGTTTTCATATTATTTTTTGCATAACAATTGGTATCAGAGATTCGAGTTCGTGATTGGAGCGTGGTTTGGCCTCAACACAGCAAATCTGGTGTGTGTTGCCTTCTTTTTTTTGTAGCAGGTGGTCTGACGTGCTTTGCCGTAGAGTCAGAGGTTTGCAGCAGACCAGCAGTTTGGACGCAAAGATTTGGCTTGCGATGGGAAAGATTGCAGCAACAGAGAGACTACAGGGGTTCCGACGGTTTCAGTAGCTCTGACGAAAGTTCTGGTGGCGATAGGCGTGGTTTGGTGTGTGTTCCGACAGGAATATCATGTGGAACAAGATGGATCGGTGAAGTTTGGGTAGGGAGAGGAAGCAGTTGAGTGTAAGACAGTACAAGAAAGAAAAAAAAGGAAATTTATTTAGAAGGGGAAAGCAATTGGAACAGAGAAAGAAACCTTTTAAAAGGAATGTTTCTTAAAGAAAAGCTTTTGAAAAGGATTTTCGATGCAGCAACAACAACAAAAACAACAACAAAACCTTTATCCCACTAAGTGGGGGTCTGCCACATGAAAACTTTTTCTCAATTGCATCCTATTTAGTGTCATATTTTCATTTAATTCTAATAAATTAAGATCATTTTTTATACAATATGCCCAAGTACTCCTTGGTCTACCTCTACCTTTTTTAACATAAATCGAATCTAAAACATCTACTCTTCTAATCGATCGGATCATCAGATGGTCGACATTTAATGTGACCAAACCATTTAAGACAACTCTCTCTATTTTTGTCCGTCACTGGAGCTACACCAACCCTATCACAGATATATTCATTTCGCATTTTGTCTCTAAGTGTAAAGCTACTCATCCATCTAATCATCCTCATCTCGACAACACTTAATTTAGTTTTGTGCGTTTCTTTTAAAAGCCAACATTCAGGTCTCACCACCATCTTATAAAATTTTTCCTTCATTATAAGCGGTACTTTCCAATCACACAATAGGCCTGAAGCATTCCTCCACTTAAACCAACCAGCTTAAATTCTACTAATAACATCCACATCAATATCACCATCACTTTGAATATTTGACCCGAGATATCTAAAACATTCACATCTTTTAATAATTTGATCACCCATAGAAACATTTCTGCCACTAGAGCTAATACTACTAAAATTACATTCCATGTATTCTGTTTAAGTTCTACTCAAATGAAGGTCTTTAGACTTTAAGGTAGACCTCCATAATTCAAGTTTTTCTTGAGCTTTTTTTCTCTTTTTATCCATGAGAAGGATATCATCAGCAAAAAGCATACACCAAGATACATCCTCCTGTAAGTGTCCAGTAAGACCATTCATAACTAAAGCAAAAAGACATGGGCTTAAAGGCAATCCTTGATGTAAGCCAACGGAAATAGGAAAATATTTGGTCAATCCTCCTTCTGTTCGAACACAAGTAACAATTATTGTATACATTTCTTTAATGACTTGAATATAAGTCATATCAACACCTTTCTTCTCAAGAACTCTCTAAAGGATATCTCTTGGAATCTTATCGTAAGATTTTTCTAAATCAATAAAAATCATATTTAGATCCTACTTATTATCTCTGAACTTTTCCGTTAAACCTCTCGATAAATGTATAGCTTCCATAGTAGACATACCCGACATAAGTGCAAATTGATTATGAGAAATAGGAAAAAAAGAAAAAGAAAATTCTTTTAAAAGGGAATTTCAGAAAAAAATAAAAAAAAGGGAGAATGAAGTAGAGAGAATTTTAGCAAAAAAGAAATTTTTATTTTCTGATTTTTTTTAGGTGATTTTGTTTGTTTGTTTTTTTTCCCAATTATTTAGCTCAATAATTTTTTTTTTGGGAAAGTGATTGCAACAATGATAACAATGAATGATAGCACGGTGTCAAATTCTTCAATATTCACTATGGCGGTGGAAATGTCAATTCATCTGGTAGTTACACATTCCGTTAGCTTATGCTGGAGAGGTTTTGTGCAACTACAAGAGATTAATTATGACAAGGTGTCCTCCCTAGTGATTAAACATTCCTAAATACGTGTACTCTTAGCACTTGTAGCATGGTACGGTCTGATCTTGAAATAACTCAATGTGAAGGCTGGAATAACTCAATTTGAAGACTGCATTCTTACACGGAGAATTGTAAGAGATCTGCACGTTGCAGCCACCTGGATATGGAACATCAAATGACTTAGTTTGGAAGCTGGATAAGTCTTTGTATGGGTTGACGTTAGTCACCATGACAATGGTATAAAATATTTGATCAGTTCATGATGCGACATGAGTACACGAGGAGCCAGTAGGATATTTGTGCATATTTTACGAAGTTGGCCAACGGTGAGTTCATTTATTTGATTCCATATATTGATCATATGTTGATTTCATCTGCTAATCAAATTGAGGTTAAAAGGAGGAAAAATCTACCATCCAATTATTTCAAAATGGAGTTGAATAAGCTCACATAATTCTTGGCATGGAGATTCTTAGAGACAAGACATTTAAAAAGGTTTGGTTTTCGCAAGGAACTTATGCCCGAAAGGTGCTGAAGAAATTGGGGTTAATGACTTCAGAAGGCGATGAGTCTGACAATTGCATCTCACTTTTAGTTGAGTTCAGATCAGTGTCCTAAAGGTGGTCAGGAAAGAAAAAATATGTGCTTGGTTTCTTATGCTAGTGTAGTGGACAGTCTGATATATGTCATTTTGTACTAGATCTGTCATTGAACAAACAGTTGGTGTTGTGAGCAGATTCATGCGTGATCCAAGAAGAAAACATTGACAGATTGTGAAGTGTATTATGAGATATCTGAAGGTACAAGTTGACGTTGACTTGGTGTTTGAGAGACAGTCACCTGTTGCAGATTTGTTTGTAGGCTATACTGATCCGGACTATGCGGTTGATTGACAGAGATCTACGACTATCTATTTATTCACATTGGTGGGTGGTCTAGACAGTTAGAGGTCAGTTCTTCAGCCTATTGTTGCTTGGTCTACTACGGAGGTCGAGTACATGACATTCACGGAGGCGATGAAGGAAATGATTTGGATGCAGGGCATACTGAATGATTTGGGAGTTAATCAGGAGTTTGCAACAGTGTTCTATGACAGTTAGATTGCAATATTCTTGACCATAAATATAGTTCATCGTGCTTGTACCAAACACATTATTGTGAGAAACCACTTTGTTCGGGGCTTAATTAATGATAACAATGTTCTGTTGAAGAAGATAAATACGAAGGAGAATCCAGCTGACATGCTCACGATGACACTATTAGTCCAGAAGGTCATTTACTTTTAGAGTTCAGTGAACATTCGAGTTCAGGGTTGATTGCCCAATTTGGGTTTTTAAAGAATTACGCGAAGCTTGATCCCTTCCGGAGGGATGGTGCGTAAGCAACCATCTTGGTGCAGCTGAATTGGAGTTTGGAGCTCATTTGATCATCTCTCACTTATCTGGAAGTAAGAGATGAGGTGGAGATTGTTGTATTTATGGCTTTTTGTTATTATGGATAGTTTGGTCTTGACTTTATTTACTTGTATGGCCTAATCCTCTATGAAATAAATTTAGGGTTTATGAGGGAGTTATGATGAGAAGTGTTGAAGTTGTAACCCCTAACTTTTTTTCTTTCTTCCTGTCTCTTGCTAGTAAAATTTCCCTCCCTGTAGACATAGGAGGATTAATTCAACGCCAAACCACACAGATCTTTTGTGATTGATTGTTGTTGCGTGAATTTCTTCGTTTCCACATTATTTTCGCATAACGCCTAACAAAGGACCTTCTACGTATAATTCGACATACATTTGTAGATAATCTTCAAATTGGAGGGCCTTAAGGTCGTTTGCCTTTAATAGAAAATGACAGTAGACCAACAAGCTTTGAAATCTTCATCTTCAGTAAAGATTAGCAATATTTTGCATTGAAACGTCGATGGCTTGTGTAAAGGTCGAACTTACTCTTGTTGAAAAAATAATGGAGTTGAATGGGAGCTCTGAAAGTCTTAATGCCTTTAAATCAAGTGAAAGTTGGGAAAACTCATCAAGTGAGCAGATGCTTCGCGAAAACGATCGGGGGATATCAAATGATCTGGATAGAGTTGATTATTACAGTGTTGTGCAAAGAGGTGTGACAAGGGCGAGGCATGACTTGACTTTTAAAGAATGAAGTTGAGGAGACTGCATTAAAATTTGACAAGGAAGATGGATATAGTGTTATGTTAAAAGGGTTTGAATGGAAAATATTGTAGAAAACTACATATTTTAAGAAGATATGGCGGAGAACATTGTTAAGCTGACCCAAATAGTTGGGCTAAAGGCTAAGGATGATGATACTAGTTTACTAAATGCATGGTGGCTTAGATTGATTTAAATGATAATATGTTTCATAGCTGGGTTCTCTAGTTATATTAATATAATAATTGTTGATGCTGCATGGTAAGGATGTAATTGTAGTTTTTATCAGTGGGTTAAGGAGGATGACGATGATGCATGTGTTTACTAAACTGATGTCTTCTTAGATTTCCTGTAAGCCATAATTTGTTTATGGCTTGTTTCTCATTGTAAGATTAACATTTTATTTGCTCACGCAGCTAAGGCAGTATATGCTCCTTTTATTCTACAAAAATTAGAATATGAAAAGAAATCAGGCAAATTATATTAGGGCCTATATGCCACATTAATTTTACTATCGATTTTAGTTTTTGTTTGTCTTATGTTTATGCTTCTTTTTGGTCTTAATATCTATATATATAGATATATGTGTGTGTGTGTGTAACTAAAATTTATGTTTATGATAATTCTGTTGGCTTAAATTTTCTCTCTTATTATTTTGATAAGCAGAAGCTTGGAGATATTATGGAGATGGTTTTTGGTGGCCGTTATTTAATTTTAATGATGGCTATATTCTCAATTTATACGGGGTTGATATATAACGAGTTTTTTTCTGTCCCGTTTGAAATTTTTGGACCTTCTGCCTATGCATGCCGTGATTCTTCGTGCAGGTAACTTATTATTGATTTATTCGATGAAAGTTTTCTGCACTTATTGCTGTTCGTTAATGCAATTTTGTTCTTCTCTTTTCAGCGATGCTTCTACCGATGGCTTAATCAAGGTAAGACGTACCTATCCATTTGGTCTGGATCCCACCTGGCATGGTAGTCGAAGCGAGTTGCCATTTCTGAACTCATTGAAGATGAAGATGTCAATCCTTCTTGGAGTATCTCAAATGAACCTTGGAATCGTGATGAGTTATTTTAATGGAACGTTCTTCAGGAATACCCTAAATATTTGGTAAGTTAATTTTGTTTTGTTTTTTTTTTTAATTATTTTAGTGCTTCTAACTTTGGGATAATTATTTGAATGTAATATAAAATGTTGTGATTCTGCTATCTGAAGCCAATAATACTTCTTGCTCGGTTATCAAATCATGATTTTGCTGGATTGCTTCAAAATTGATGGACGTCTTATGGAATTTCTTGAATCATTTAGATATCTCATCTCTAAGGTGCTTGCACTATATGCTCTAAAGAGGTTCTTAAAATTGGTAGTATTATGGTTTCTTTGTCCTACAAAAACTTAACAACTAATTAAAGTACTAGTTCCCTTTAAAATGTAAACTTTAAATTTACTCAATTTAACTCCTATGCTGTGTAAATAAATTAGGTATTTCTTTTATTGACGTTTGAGTCTTGCATTAAGGCTATTTGCTTGAACCTGGATGAATTGAGGTTACCATGATTAATTTTCTATTATTCTTACTAGAGATATTTTACTTCATAATCATGGATAATGTTCGAGGAAAGTGTCAAAATCATTCCCTAACTCTCTGTCAGTGGTCATTGTCGTCTCAGTGTTCATAAAAGTATTTATTTAGTCCCTAGACTCTCTTAAAGTGGGCTAAAATAGTCATCTTTGAGGACCATGTCAACTCATATTAAAAGTGTTTTAAGGACTAATTTGACACTTTTATAGACTCTGGGACTAAATAGTTAAGAGGACTATTTTGACACTTTACTTGATAATGCTCACTACCCATGATTATATGGAATGGAGGAGAAAACGAATTTTCCATCTGACATTTTGTTCCTTTTGTCCTAACTTATATATTTAAACTTGGGCTTGAGTGGAAACCTACTGAATATCTCAGTTCCATTGAGTAATTTGAATTAATTTTTAATTTGCTATAATGCAGGTTCTAGCTTAAATGATGTCTTGGTTTCGATGGATTAGTGAAGTTTTAGATCTTATTTAAAGGGATATCCAAACTAAATATTTGTTTTTTAATTTTATTTTCTACCTTTAAATTCTTCGTAAATTTGAGTATTAAACACTGATTATCTTTTTTTTCAACTGCTGCAACTTTTGATTTTGCTCATCTTTCTACATGTACTGTAGGTTCCAATTTATTCCCCAACTCATCTTCCTCAACAGCCTGTTTGGGTACCTGTCACTCCTTATCATTGTGAAATGGTGCACTGGTGCTACAGCTGATCTATATCATGTTATGATATATATGTTTCTTAGTCCAACTGATGAGCTTGGTGAAAACCAACTTTTCCCTGGTCAAAAGACATTTCAGGTTTGTTTTTTTGTATGATTTACATACTCACCACTCAATTCTTATGTATTCACATGTCTAACACATAAACTTCAATTTTTACCAACATGCGACTTTACTATGCATGAAAAGGTGGATTTCACTTTTTAAAAGTAAAACATGCCAATTTACTATGCATGAAAAGGTCGATTTCACTTTTTAAAAGTAAAAAAACGTGGTATTTTTTATGTGATATGAAAGATTTCGGAGGTTTAAATGTTCAAAAATATAGTTTAGATGTTCAATATATAAATACATAGGAATTGGGTCCCCTCCCCCCCCCTCTTCTTTTATTATTTGCTGCATGAAGATACTCAATTTATGAAGCAATATTTCCAGCTTGTCCTCCTCCTACTGGCCTTCATTTCAGTTCCTTGGATGTTACTTCCCAAGCCATTTCTCTTGAAGAGACAACATGAACAAGTATGCATGTTTTATTAGATTTTTTACTTTTTGGTTTTTATTGATTATGTTCGACTTTATTGATTACTTTATATGCACTTTGGTTTCAGAGACACCAAGGCCAGGCATACGCCATGCTTCAGACCACTGACAATGGCTCTCTTGAGGAGCAACATAATGATCCACATCACCATGAAGAGTTCGAATTCAGCGAAGTTTTTGTGCATCAACTCATTCACACTATAGAATTTGTTCTTGGAGCAGTCTCAAATACTGCATCGTATCTTCGGCTTTGGGCATTGAGGTATGCCTCTCGTATGATTATTCAGTGTCGGGTCACTAATGTCAAAAATAATGAGCAATATGTTTGTTAGCAAACGTTGTTGAAATGTTTGCCTTGGGGTTGTTTAGAAATGCAAATGAGTCGAGCTAAGCTTGAGCTCGAGCTTAATTCTACTATTCAAGTCGGCTCACAAGCCAAATTGTTTATTATTAATGATTGGAAATGATTTTGATTTGCATAATTTGTCATAAAATGACAAAGAATGAGTAGTTATGGGAGAAAGAATGATAATACATCACTTGATATAAAATCTACGATATGATTTTCAATTTTTAAAAAATAATTTATACTTTAAATTTTAAATTTTAATATATTTTAAGTGCTTATTTTAATTATTTTTAAAATGAGTTGGCTCACAAGTTTTAGTTGGCTCAACCTTGGCTATCTAGCTCATCGAGCTCAGCTTGTGAGCCATTTATCGAGCTGTGCCCGAGCCAGCTCACGATTCGCTTGGCTCAATTACACTAGCGTTCCGTTTTTTAACCTAGAAAGTTCATAAAGTATCACACTCAAGTCTGCATTTGTGACGTCTGCACGCTCAAATTTTTCTATCTTAAGACTGTCTTCAGTATAAATTAGGAATATTTTATCTACATAACACTCAATTCCTATGTATTTTCATATGTAACATCTAAACTTCAATCTTTACATATATGCCTCTATCCACGCATGAAAAGGTGCATTTCACATCTTAAAAGTTAAAATAATGACATTTTTTTATATGATATAAAAGCTTTTGGTGGTATAAATATGAAAAGCAAAGTTTTGGTGTTAGAAATATAAGTACATAGGAATTCGGTGATGCGAATCTAAATACTCCTATAAATTATTTAGTCACTCGCTTACCCTGTGTATTTCCGTGTACTTTGTTCAGTGATGTGCTCAAATAAATGAACTACCACTCAATTCTTCTTCTAATATTTCTTTTCTTGCAGTCTTGCTCATTCAGAACTGTCCAGCGTGTTCTACGACAAGGTTCTTCTCCTTGCTTGGGGGTAATATAATCTTCTCTTCCTCTGCAACTTCTGATTATTTCTCAAGACCGAACGTTCCATAATACCTTAACGTTAACAAATTTATGAACTCAGGTTCAACAATATCATCATCCTCGTCGTCGGCATCATCGTCTTCATTTTCGCCACTGTTGGTGTTCTGCTTGTCATGGAAACACTCAGCGCATTCTTGCATGCTCTCAGGCTTCACTGGGTGGAATTCATGAACAAATTTTATGAGGGAGATGGATACAAATTCTCACCTTTTTCCTTTGCCCTGCTTGCGGAGGACGATGATTAGTGCAAATTCTGTATTTCTAGAGGATTGATTTGTGATTTTCATTATATTTTTATTTATGCTTAGCAGAAAAAATAAGGGGAGGGGAGGGGTATGTTGATATGATACGGAGGAGGACATTATTTGCTTAAATAAATGTGCTTCTTCGTTGGGACATGATAACATTATGTGATAATTTGGTGTTAATGATTATGTTTTTTTTAATCTATTTTTAGTTCAGTTGTTGGACATGATGAATCCTTTTTCATTTCACCCCGAGGGGATTCTAACAAGGTACGGCTGATCCTTCCAGCATAAAAAAAATCCCTTGGCATGAGCTTTTAGTTCATTTGCCATAAATTTTGTTTTTGGGGAAGATTTACGTACATACCATTTAATCCTATGTATTTACATGTCTAACATCTAAACTTCAGTGTTTACATATATGCCACCTTGTGAATGAAAACTTGCATTTCCTTTTTTAAAGCTTAAAATAGAGAGTATTTATTATTATTATTATAATGTGATGAAAGATTTGAGTGATTTAAATGTGAAAAATAAGGTTTAGGTGTTGGAAATATAAATATGTTGGAATTGGGTGGTATGTATGTAATTGCACCTCCTTTTTTGTTATATAACGTGATATTTAAATATTTAAATAATGTTTGATTGATAATCTGTGATATAAAAGGTCTAAAATTTTTGTTTCCAGTATTTGGTGTTGACATGGAACATTGAAACATAATAAAGGCAGTCATGACTTAACCAGTGACATTATGCTCTCACTGTGGATGTATGTTCAAGGTCAAACGATGTTTCTTGTGCTGGCTTTATTTTTGATGGCCTTACTAATAATGATAACACTTGTTATGTATAGGAGTTTGTGGCAGTAGAGTGATATATTAATATCTTAGTATTATACAGAGAATTAAATTTACATCGAGAGAAAAAATTGTTGTTAGAAAGGACACTAGATTTTTATAAAGGAAACATGAATGGGACAAAAAACAATAAGGTCAGGCCCAGTTAAAATAATTTCGGTATGCTAATTTAGGTTGAAAAATTTTACAGGTCTTTGAATAGTCAGAAGCAATAGTACACAAGTAGGATGTGACTTTAATTAGGAAAGTGACAGAAAATGCCAAGTGGTTGTGACCCGACTACAGGGAATAAAAGCTGATAGTACAGGTTTGCAAATCTGACGATAATTTGTTGTTATCGTTGCATTTGCATCAGATTGGCTGTAAAATGAGGGTTAATAATGCAATTTATGTCGAAATAGTTCGACGATAAGTATTTTCGTCAAAAGAGTTCAACGATAAATATTTTCGTCGGATTTATCGTCTACCAATTTCAATGTAAAAATGGTTTCACAAACTATTGTTTGATTTTGTGTCGGCTTTGCGGTTGTCCGTATCAAAGTGCAGAAAAAATTAATCGCAGGTTTTGCGTCGGAAAATTTGATGCTAATCTGATGCAAACATATAAAACAGAAAAAAATATATATAAAAGAACTTTAAGATTTGTACAACCTGCATATAACAAAAAATAGTAGCATAAGGACTTAATAATCAATTATCACAACACAGAATCTATATGACAAATGAATACCAAAAAATATAATGTAACAAAGATTAATCTAAACTATAAAAAGGTCACATCTAAAGCCACAATATAAATTTAATGTTCCAAAAGTAAGAAAAAAAATCCTAATCAGACTCTTCCCCCTCTTTCTTTTCCTCCTCAGCCACAGAACTCAACAGTCGCCTGCCCGAGCGATTTGCAAAGCTCTTTGTCTGGTATGTTACACTCTCCTCAACTCTCTACTGACCTTCATGCTTATGACAGAGCTCTGTATGCAAAGCAGTGACCTGCCGATCACACTCCTGATTATCCGGCCGTGATGAGTTTGTGCCACCCATAGAAGCGCGAGAGATCATCGAGTATCCATCATTTTTTTGTTTGATTCCTTCCAACGTTAATATGACTTCTTCATGTGATAGACATGTTTGATTATGTGTTTCGCACAAGGACCTCAAAACTTACCCTTTAAACGGTGAATGGGCAGTTGTATTATCGTCTGCATAAATTTCTTAATAACATTCAAGAACACATCAGTGAGTCTTTTATCTGGATATAATTTGTTATATATTCATGATCTCAAATTTTGAATATTCATCTGTAGCATAGATGGATCAGTATAAACAAAAATCAGGTGTATATATATTTCGTATGAAGACTTGAGGACAAGGAATCCAAGCTATATAATTTATCTGTTTTAAATGTAAATTTTCGAAGAGCATAAAACACTAAGCACTGAGTTTAGGAAGTTAGCGAAGCTTGGTTACTTAAGGCAACCAATGTGAGTGAAATTTACACTTAGAATGAGTTATGTGCATGAAGAGGAGAATGATTGACGAAATAAGAAGGTGATCCTAAATAAATTTATACGAACCATCGCTCTCCCAACATGTCTGAGAGACCAAGTGAAGAACCATATTTGATAAATAAAATTTGTACTATGCCCGTAACTCCCAAGAGGCAGTAGACATGAATAACAAAACAATCAAATCTATAATAACTACAACACGCCTTTTGCGTACTAAGTTCGGTTGGCCACATGAATCCTCTTTCTCAATTATGTGCTATTGAGTGTTATATTTTCATTTATTTCTATTAAATTAAAACCACTTTTATATAACAAGCCCAAGTCTTTTTAGGTCTACGTCAATCTTTCTTAACATATGTCGAATCTAAAACATCTACTCTCGTTATGAGCAAAGCATTAGATGGTCAGCGTTGAATGTGACTCAGCTATTTAAGATGACTTTCTCTAAATCTTACCTGTTAGTGGAGCTACACCAACCCTTTCATAGATACATTCGTTTTTCATTGTCTCTAAGTGTAAAGCTACTCAATCACCTAATCACTCTGATCTCAACAACACGAAAATATCAAAACATATTGGTTTTTTTTATTTTAAAACAAAATTAAAACTCTATCATACTTAGCAAGTAAGAAATCCATTCAACTATTCGAGCAGTGGTGGTCCATTAGCAGCCGTGACTCACCAGCGGTGCCTGGGTACTGGTGGTCCAGTGACGTCGATGAAAACTCGACTTTAGTGGTCAAGCTGGGGTGGTTCGATGGCGACCGCGGTTTGACAGTGGTTGTCGGGTAGTGGTGCTCTGGCGGCAACGATTGCTTGATGGACGTGGTTGGGCAGTCATGGTTAGGTTGTGGCTCAACAGTGATGTCCTGATAATAACAACAGTGGTCCGGCGACAACGACTACTTGATGGCCCAGTTTGGGTAACAGGGTCGAGCTAGTCGGTGGTTGTGCATCAATGGCAGAGCGAGGTAATCCTCAAGAGAATGTAGCTCCTTCGATCGTTACTTCAAGGTCCATACCCCCTCTGATGAATCAAGTGCAACTCTATTTATAGATTTTAGAAGTGACAACCTATATAAATATTGTATGAATCTAGATCATTCCATTAGATGACTTAGAGTGATTCCTTTGACTGAATGATATTTTTTAGTATTTAAGTGCTTGAGTCATGTTATATTTGAGTGAACTAAGGATCATTAGTTCGTCTTGTCAAGACTTTCAATTTGACTATAAGCTTGTCAGATTTGAAATTGATTTGATTATTCATTTAACCTTCCAAAGCCTCTAGGTTGCACTACGTTTTGAATCATTTGGTTGGTCTTGCCGGGTTGTTCAGTTCAATTGTAAGTTTGGTAAAATCAGAGCTTGAATGATGATAAATTCGTGCATGATTAAAATAATATTTAAGCGCATATCAATACTTTCTCTTATCTTATTTAAGCTGATGGATTTTAAGTTTTTGTTAAAACTGATATTTATTCTAATATCTCTCTGAACTCTTTTGAATAAATTCAGGAAACCTGCAGGACCTTTTTTGAATTTTAATAATATAGTATAAGTTTTTTTAAGGTTATTGATGTTAACACAATATCACAATTTTATAATCCTATAAGTTCCACAGTAAGGGTTCGTTTGAAAGTTGAAACAGAGGCAAAGCTCTCTTAAACGTTACGTTAAAAAAGACCAATAGTTTTTTTTTATTTTTATTTTTATTTTTTTATTCAAATCATGAGATCACTTTAACAACCGCTGCTTTACATCACAATTTATGTTAATTCTGCTTTTAAAAGAACTTTTAAGAAAGAAAGCTCTCCCAAACGCGAGAGATTATTACGTTCGTCGCCCGGATGCCGAGCTGCGTTCGGGCGACGACCGTGATACAGTGGAGAAATTTAGAGTGAAGAAAAATATGAATCAACACAAAACCAAAGAACGCAGAGATTTAACGAGGTTCGGCAAAGATGCCTACATTCTCGGGAGCAGAGCGACAAATTTCACTATTTCCGAGGAGTTACATACCCATAGGGTTACACATCTATTTATAGATAAAATCTACAGATAAATTTACAAACACGCCCTCAGTCCCTCAACCCACTAATCTAAGAGACACACATTTTCACACCAAGAGACACTCCTTTTTATTCCAAGAGACACACTTCTCCATTTCAAGATACTCCATGTTTCCTGGTATATGAGTCATACCTAACACGACCTCCATTGTATCACGGTCGTCGCTCGGACGCAGAAGTAGAAGACTATTTTGTTGTGACTATCTAGTCCCTTGGATTAAAAAGAAGCGATTATTCTATAAACTTTTTATATGCTTGTCTAAATGATTGGAAACAAAAGCTCTCTTCTGAATCTCCCCGCTCAGTATTTCACTAATTATGTCTCTTTGCACAAAGCCTAGGGTGATTATTTGGTCGCTTTGGATGTGATTAACTTTTAAATTGATAAAATCGATTGCAATCGAAATGCAAAATCCAAAAAATGAAACATAACCGATCGTATCAAAATTTAATTTGGTTTATATACTTCGGTTATGGTCAGGTTAAAATTTAGTTATTAGTTTTATGTATAATATTAATTTAATTTCATAAATTCTCCATTTAGTTTAGAATTTATAAAAAAAAATTAATTAAATTAAAAATATAACCAAATTAACAATCATAACCCACATATTGAGGTTTTAAAATATATAAAAAAAAAAAGCAAAAATAATTTCTTGAAACTAAATCAAAATTTTAAAATCAGCTCACAACTTTAATAAAACTTATTTATAAAATTTATGAATTTTTTTTCATCTTTCAAAGTTCACAATGACACTTATTATTATTTTTAATTATATTATCACCCTTGGCTTAATGATGCTTTAAGAAGATTTTAGAATTAAGAGTTTTCTTGGTCTAACTACTCTTCTGCAATTAAAATTTAAGAATTCATTAAACATGGTTTTTGGAGTTTGCCACCCTTGACTGATAATGACAGCATCCTTTTCATCCAATGAATGTTATAATGTTTTTATTAATGATGGTAGCTTAGACATGACCCTCAACTTTATATATATATATATATATATATATAAATATATAAAAGGCTACTTGTCAAGTTGTTATCCGAAATGTAAAGTGAAACGCTGACTTCTTATTTGAGTGCAGATCTTTGATAACGGCTTAAAGGTCAAATCTTTTCATCCTCACCGCAAATGTTTCAACGCCCACATGGGCTATTATGATATAAGATAATACATATAAGTTTAATTAAGTGAACAACGCTAGGAAATATGCTAAACCATCAAGATTCAACAGCCTATATATATATATATATATATATATATATATATATATATATATATATATATATATATATATATATATATATATATATATATATATATATATGATAATGGGAAAAAAACAATGATAATGGGAAAACACTTGCTAATATATATTTACTTTTGTCACATTTGCATGATTATGATTAATATTGACATCTAAATAAAAAACTAAAAAATAAGAATTATGGCAATGCAAATTAAATTTCGAATTGAGTTTTCATTTTTGAACTGATAAATTAGATTTCGAACTGATTTTCTATTTTAAGAATGAAAATTAGACTTCGTATTGGACGATGCAATAAAAAATTTTACATCCTATTAAATATCTTCTTATAAGAACCTATTTCAAAGTTTGCAGTTAATCGTGTAAGGGGCGGCAACGACGAGAATGATTAGTTATATGATTGGCTTTACAGTTGGAAATAAAATACAAAACAAATATATTCATGAAACTTAGAGTAGTTACAGTTGCAGACAATAATAGAAAGAGACATTAGAAAGTCCAAATAAAACATCAAAATTAATTTTATTTTAATACGAAATAACGATTGTTGCTAGAAAATTGACTGATTTTAATTTTGACATAGATAAAGAGTTGATCAAAATAAACGACCCAAGCTTCGAGTTCATCACATTAGCATGCAAACCCAACAAGTTTATTTGTTCACCAAACCTTTTTTTTCAAATCGAGTTACCAATCTTTGATCCATGCTAACAATCTAAGATTGATTGTTATCTTTCAATGCAGAATAACTCTTCCTTGAACCTTCTAGTTACACAATTATATCAGATCTTTTTCACAACATCGACTTATCCAAGCGGTTCATCTATAACTAACTCAGATTTGTTGTAACACTAAAAGATATACAAATTTCTATATGTAGTGATTACTGTAATATTTCTCCTCTCCTTTAATACTTCGTCTTATTTTTTCTCATATTCTACTTTTTGCCTACATGATACTATCTCAATATCAAAAAATTGGACTATTTTAATAAAATTGTATTCAATTTCAATGATTAATAAACTTCTAACAATAAAGCAACATTAGCATCTCCCACATCATGCTAATACACAACTTGTAATGCTCCTAGCAAAATTTCTTAATGTCAAATGCATATTTTCCCTTGTACTTCAACTAGCTAGGTCATCTTTGTAATGTGGGATTATACATCCTTAGTTAATTTCCAATAATTTTTTATGACCATATATTAAATATTAAATTCTCATCATTTATTTATTTTTTATTTTTTACTTTTGTTTATATATATATATACATATATATATATATATATATATATATAATTCTTAAAAATATTTAACGTCCTCACATGGGGAACAGAAGTCCATCAACATCTGCCAATTTGTCGACGGTACACTCTTATTGAAATAGAAATGATCAACAATAATATATTTATTAAGTACAAAATTAATGCTATTCACATTAGCCTTCTTCGAACATGCATGACCTAAAAAAAATGGAAGATTTACATACAAGCCACTTGATTCTTATGTATTATCATATCTAACACCTGAACTTCAAATTTTACCCACCTACGACTTTATTTATATGTATTTCACTTTTTAAATATTAAAATGACGATACTTTAGGTGTGATATGAAAGATTCAGAACATATAAATATAAAAAATAAAATTTACAGGTTAGATATATAAACATATAGGAATTGGATGCTATATATGTAAATGCCCGAATAATAATAATTTTTAATAATTAAGTAGCAGGATGTGTTATTTTGTGGCTCTCCTTCCACAAATGGTGCTGCCCTTTAAATGTGCTTTATAAATAAAGGACCAGTTGGCCAACTAGCCAGGGGTCGTACCATCTACTATCAGCAGTTTATTAATGCGATAGGAGCTGCCAATATTTGTGTCTTTTTAATTTGTTATTCCAAGAAGATTCATATACATGTCGCTCAGTTCTTGTGTATTTTACATATCTAACATCTAAATCTCAGTTATTTATATATATATATATATATATATATATATAAAGTTTAGGTGTTGGATATGCAAAAAACATTAGAATTGGGTGGTATGTAAGCGAACGCCGCCTTTCGGGCATTAATAAGAGAGAGAGATAGAGGGAGATAGAGCGAGTAAACTATAAGTTTCACAATAAGAGAAAATATTACATCCATTGTCATGATGTGGAGACGACGGTGTGGACTTCATCACGTCACTATACACAGTGACATGGTCGAACTCATGCTGTCATCCACACACACGTTGTCTGCATACTTTCTCCCACAATAGCATTGAATATTAATATACTAGTAGCATCACTAATTGTCTAAGTTGAAAATAGAACTTATAACATTTAATTTTAATATTTAGTTGCATATCTTAATAATATTTTTAAATTTTCCTATGCATAAAAAAACACATTAATGTATTTTTTATTTAAAAATTTTATCAAGTCTAATATAACTTTTAATTATAGTATAAAATAATATCATCACATAAATAAACTATTTATATTCAATTTGTAACATCACGTCATATTTCTTATGACTTCTTCAAGTAGAATATGTCGAATGATTCATTAAATAAATATTTAAAAACTCATGAGCGAGAGGATATTTTGAACTATAAATATTTTTTTATTTTTACACGTAATCAGTAAAAAAATTATTAATGCCTTGCGAATAACATTGTGAATAGTTCATTAGTGCATCTTGATTATAAGAATGATTTAGGATAAATTTTATAATTAAATATTTTGAAGCTCATAAATATGGAAAAATATAAATACATTTATGCATAGGAAGGAGTGGCCACAACGTGTGGGCTGATGTCAACGTTAAGGCTTCCTATGAAGCTTTTAGTTTATTTCTTATGCAAATTGTGGACAAGGTGAGGGGCTTTTCGGTCAACTGGATTATTACAGAACTATCCTTATGGTTAGTGATTGCAATTTTTAATTAATGATAATGTTATTTTTAAATTAATTTAAAAGGACTGATTGGTCTATTATTTGTTCTGTCAAAAATAAATTAAAACGATGTAAAAAAGAAAGATAATTAATAAACAAAAAAAAATAAAATAAACTATTTGTTTGGTTCATAATTGACTTATTTTGTGAACCTCCGGAGAACTTGTTATAAGTACAATTTTGTTGTAGAAGAGCATATAATTGACCAAATATAATAAAATAATTGTATCTTTTAAAACTGTATACAAGGGTGGAGAAATTATTCTATACGGACAGTGCATGCAGAGAGCTTTTTTGTTTTTTTATTTTTAAATGAGGTCCACCGAAATACAATTTTGAATGTACTGTCCGTATGGAATAACTTTTCATGATGGTGGCTCAAGTTTCTTCGTAATGACCATAAGTAATCTCACTTTCTATTTTAAATTCTATAATTTCGACAAAAAAAGAATATTTTAATCTTAGATTTATTTAAAATACTATAAAATTAAATTATTTATTTAAGAATTAATATTTGATAAAATAAAGTACAATAATTTAATCAGATTTAGTTTTCATCTTCAAAAGTTTAAATTTATGTTGAAGTTATATGTTGTTTCTTTTTGTCAATTTAACCTTTATAAATTACATTAGTATTAACAATGTTTATAATGTAATAAAATGAAAATTTCATATAACGAATATAAAAATAAATTTAGTAATTATAACTATTTTTTGAGATGTATGTTTATTGAGAAAACATAAAAGAATTTATGAAATTATTTGAATAAGATAATATGATGGTTGCTTCATGATGCATCCAAAAGTTGGTATAAAATAAAGGTTTATTTTGGAATATTTTTATAGTTTTTAGGTCTCAAGTGTGATAGTATATTGTAAGAACCATATTGGAACTCCATGTGTTGTCCATATGGAATTTTATATTAGAATTTAAATTGTAATACAAATATAGTATAAAATCTATATATTTGATTCGAACATCAAATGAATTAAAAACAGTTTTCATAACTGCACCCTTCTTTCTGTAATAGTACAAAACACATCTCTATAAATAGGAGACAAAAATACAAATAAAAGGACCTTTGTTGGTTTTCTCTCGACAACAAATTATGGTTTTATACTACTCTCTCTTCTTCCTTCGTCTATTTCTAACTCGTAGGATGTGTTTGCAAAAGACAATTCAGAATTCAATAATTTGAATACGGCACATTGGAATTATTTACATTTATATAATTCAAGTCCTTCATATTACATCTGAAATGCCACCAATTAAACTTAAAAAACTTAAATAAACCTTCTTATACATAAGCAAGATATTATGTATGTAAAAATTGAACCCTAGGCGTTAGATGTGTAAGTACAGAAGAATTGAGCCCCTTGAAAATTAAAAAAAAATAATAAAATAAAATCCTACCGAGATTATCATGCTCATACTAAGGGTCTGTTTGAGACAGCTGTTGATTATTTATAATGTGTTGATAAGCAGATTATTCTGATAATTTGATAATCTGTAAATTATTAGAATAAACTGGCTTGCTATTTGGGACAACTTATTCATAACAGCTTACTGGGAGCTGTTGTTGGATAAATGACAATTATGTCACTGTTTGGTTAAGCTGTTTGCAACAGAACTGTTTATGAAAAATAATAGATAAAACAAATGTCTCAAAATATTACAGTTCTGTTACAGAAATTAAAATACATTGCTCACCACTTCGTGAGTATAAAGAAAAAATAAAATAAGAAGAAATACAATTGTAATTACAAGTAAAATTATTAAAATGTTCAATTTAAAACTCTGACGTCGTCTCTCCTCAGCGGCACTGTACTCTTGGGAAACCATTGTAACACGATAACTGTCAGCCTGGGAGTATGTCAGAATGTCGGCCCAACGGAAGAAACCACATCTTGCTGAAACACCCTATAACAACCGTAAAACTGTCTCTCACTGCTATGCTGCTGGTGTGACGTGAGTAATGGAGCCGACAGTCTGCGATAACATAATACAACTCGAGAGGTCCCTGAAATCCTAGAGCTCATGCTGTTACTGAGATAAAATAATCAAAAGATATAATATGTCAGATCACAAAAACAAAACAAAAACTAAAAAAGAAAAAAAAAACCCTAATACTAAACATGGCAAAATAAATAATTTAAAACAAAATGCAAAATCATACTACAATGAATTACATCCCAAATGAAAGATACGAAATTCTTGAACCTAACGCGATAAGAATACGCGGGACGCGGCCTCCATCCCACTTCGACAAGTATTAAGGAATTCTGTAATCGCGATTTGGAGTAGCAGAGATAATCAGAGGCGAATGTCGAATTCAAACACAATGACGGTGTTTTCAACTGCCACAAACGGGCCTTAAGGCCGAGATGCTGGAGCCACCACAGCACTTGCGCCTGTTATCACGCCAGGGCTAGAACAAAGAGCTCACCTCCAATTGAAGAAAAGTTATCAGACAACAAATGGTAAAGAAAATCAAAATAGCTTTGACTAATTAGTATTTGATAAAAAGGAACTTAAGTTGATTTGCATCCCCATAAGGTGTATATGATTTAATCTTACTCGAATTATTCATTTCGATTTCTATATTTAATTATTTCATCCTTTGCAAATTATTTCAAAATAAAGTAGCTCAAGAACATTATTTCAACTTTACCTGCGCATTAAAATATGTATTTCATTTTTTAAAAGGTTAATAATACCTATATTTCTTATCTGATTTGAAATATTTGTGTTATAAAAATTAAATTAAAAAGAAAAAGTATTAATTAAAAAAAAGTAGTCCGGCAAGCCTTTTTTTAATTAATATTATTTTTTTGAACAAGCGTGGGAGGACAAAAATTAAAAATGGATTACGGCTCAAATTCAGCATCTTCGCTAAAAATAAAAATATGAGATATAATAATTGAATCAGCACACAAAATACATGAAAAGACCTGAAGGAATCAAACTTCGACAAAAAATCAATACGAAATGGTAATTCTGGCAGCAAATCCGAATCCCTTTCTTCCAATTATTCATCCATCCGAAATCTTCCCCACAATCCCTTTCCCCGCGGCCATGGATTCCGACACAGAGGCGAGTTTCTGCAGATTAAGCCGGACAACAGTATCGGCGAAGACCCTCGTATCGTTTTCCGTATTCCCTTCCGGCACATCGACGATGTACGACTCCAGCACCACCGTCCACTCATCTTTCCCCTGTTCTCGATCCGATCCCCCAAAATCCGTCACCGTTCTCACGGATCGGTAGTTCCTCAGTCGATGCTCTCCGCCGATGATGGTGAATCCGGTGATCCTCTGCTCGTCGTCGAGAATGTCGAGTCGCTCTATGCTGTTGCTCCCCGGCAGACCGGAGATGACGCTGACGTCGCGGAGGCAGCCGATTTGAACCTTGCCGCCCCCTTTGATGGCGCAGCTGCGGATAAAGTGTTTGTAGATTTGGGGGAGATCGAAGCGGCGAACCACCGACCAAACCGTGGCTGCCGGTGCCCGGATTCGCTGCGCGTTTAGGGAAGAGCATTGGCCGGGGCCGACAAGGTGCTGGTGGTGAGCCTCGATGGTCGGCTGGAGCGCGATGTATTCGACGGCTGTTAAGCCTAGCTGAAGATCGCCGGAATCTGGTTGGGGCGGCGGGGATCTGTGGAGTGCTTCGCTGCGGTTCATCGTGTTTGTTTCTAGCTGAAGTCTGAGATGGCTAAGGGGATGTTCTGATTTATATATTTTGCGGCGGAGGCTGCGCCATTTTTGGAAAGCGGACTTTTTTGGCTACCGACGTTGAATTTTTATTTGTGGATTTATATGATAATTGGTACTTTTTCAAAAATTATCCACAAGACCAATAATAATGAAATAGAAATGATGTAAAAAAGCGTTTAATAAGCTCATAATTTTTGCGGGAGTCTTATGAAAATTAGTTTGGAGCTTAAAATAATTTATTATTTTGAACTGAGAATTGCAAAAGTTCTAGAAAAAGTGAGATTACAAAGTAAAGATTAAAATGACATACGAAGAGGGAGAGAATTGGCATGTATGCTGATTACTATTGTAGCATGCAAGTTAGAGTCCGTTTGGGGCAGCTTGTGCGTTTCAGGATAAGCTGCTTATCCTGAAACGTGGCCCGCGGGCCGGCCGCAGGGGTCGGCCCGAGGCCTGCTTTTAGTGTAAAAACTCAAACGTAGTTTCGGATAAGCTGGCGAAAAGCGCGAAACAAACGGTATGACAGTATTTTGAAAACACCACCCGCACTTATAAGCTGCCCCAAACGGACCTTTAGTTTTGGGATTTGATAAGACTTGTACGTTATTTTATGTTATTGAAGTTTTTGATGTTTAACATATGTGAAAAAAAAAACGACAAATAAGTAAACATAAAAAACTTCAATAGCATAAAATAAACATACAAGACTTATGTGATCCCAAAATCAAGTTTCAATATGTATAATGATATATTACAATAATAGTCGTTACAGCATGTTGAAAATAAGAAATTTATATGCATTTCACACAATTCTTATATATTTAGATATCTAACACCTAAAGTTTGCTATTTACGTTTATAACATTTCACACAATTCATGCGTCTACTTCTTTTTTTTTTTTCAATTAGTAAAGTTCTTTTTTCTTATAATAAAAATATGTCCATCTATCTTATGTCTTTTCATAATTAGCTAGCATTCTATTGCATGATTTTCATTTTTTTATGGGTAATCTAATAGTATCAATGATTCTTCAATTGAAATCCTAGCCTAAACTAACGAATTATTTTACATGCTAAGAGGAGTTCTAGGCTTAATCATGCTCAAAATCAATGGAATCGCTATATAAAGAAGTTCATTAATTATGATAAAAAATTTATAAAATTTAAAATATATTTGACCTTTCAATTAATCTCTGTAAGTTATTAATTCTTATTTTAAGCGTCTGTAGCTTCGTAGTTTTTGAATGCCAAAAATTATAGTTGACTGTTGGAGTTTTAACTAACTCATAGAAAACGGAGCGCTTTTTGAATATTTTTCTAAGTTGATCTGGGAACAAAAGGAAGAAGTTCAGCTGTCGTGTGGAAAGTAGCTTAATTACGGCTTTGCCAATCCTTGACATTTCATGCATTTAGATTGATTTCACAAGGTCAAACAACCGTTTTGTTTTTAAATTCCTTATGGTGTAAATATCATTCTTCGCTGTAGATATCCGATAAATTATGCAAAGTTTCTTATGGGTTCGTGCAATTGAAGTCACTGGCTTTAATATTTTATTATTATTATTATTATTATTATTATTATAATATCGTTGTTGTTCCATGACACTTAACATATATATATATATATATATATATATATATATATATATATATATATATATATATATATATACTTAAAATAGGAATGACCTCAGACTATTATACGAGTCATGACCATTCTTGATGCGTCTAACAATTCGAGTACCACACCCTCCACCTGGGGGAATTGAACCCCTGACCAAAGGAGACTTACAATTAACAAGCAGATGTCCGGCCAGTTGATTTGAGTACGTAGCGCATATATACACCAAAACTGTCTGACAATTTAGGCGTCCTACCGTCCTACAACCAACCACGTGATTAAGAATCGACCGACACGCTATGGTAAGAGATCTGAATTGCAGACCAGGCCTGGAGTCCAGATTGACCAAAACGCAAGTGAGAACTCTTGATCGCGACTAATCAGCCATCCAACTTTTACCACGACTGTCGAGATCACCATTTGACCAGGCGCCTCGGCTGACCAACATAAGGCACAACCGCCACTTACCCGATATCCTCATTCGACCAAACTCAAGCAAGTCGGTCAGCGAATTACTGTCATATTAGAATTTAAATTTCAATACAGATTCGAACATTAATTGTATGAAGAACAGTTTACATAACTGTTCTCTCATTTATGTAATTGTATAATACACGCCTTTATAAATAGTTGACAAAAATATAAATAAAAGGGACCTCTCCCAGTTTTCCCTACAAAAAAATTTAGACTTATTATAACAAAAATATAAATAAAAGGGACCTCTCCCAGTTTTCCCTACAAAAAATTTTAGACTTATTATACTAGTTTTTTCTCTTTCCTCCTTCGGCCGGTTCTAACTCCCGGAGTGTATTCACAAATGACAATTTAGAATTCAACATTCTAAAAGGTGATGCGGGGAGCGTAAATCATACTTCAGATGAAAAGTGGAAAAGACTACGAAGAAGAAACCTCCTAAAGAGAGATATCATGCATGAAATCCATTAGAGATGCTAAACAACCAAATGTCCAGGCACGAGTCCAAGACCTACAAGCCCAAATGACCCTCAAGATGAAGCAATTCGAGGTCCCACAGGCAGCAACCGACCAAAGGAACGACCAAACACCTTATCTAGAAGCGGAACCTCAGAGGGTCTGTCCCCAAAGGGCCCCACCAGGGAACTTGGCTATTCCGGACAACCATGTCAAAAACTAGTGGACAAAGGGATAAGACAAGTCCTAGCACATTGACCCATCCCCGTTTACAAATGAGAACAAGTGATGTGAAGAGCCGATGCGAGTGCAAGTCCGCCCAATCCCGGGAGGGTCTTTTTTTTTTTGCCAAATCAAAGAGGTGCTATCCCCACCCAAGCTAAGGATTCCCCACTTGGATTCTTGCAAAGGAACGACTGACTCGATCAATCATGTAGCGTCGTTCGTATCATTGGTTAGTTTGTTCTAGATCAAAGACCCCATAATGTTTTGTCTTTTTCTAACCACCCTGAAGGAGTTGACCATTTGGTGGCTCCACAATCTGCCGACCGAAATAGTCCCAAGTTACTACAATTTAAAAGACTATTTGTTTCACACTTCTAAAACATACAAAAACCGTGAAAAGACTCGAGCATCCTGCTAGACCTCAAGCAGAGAAAAAAACTAGAGTTTGTGAGCTTACATCACCCGCTTCTAGAATGAGATGCTAAAAGTTACAAATTTAAAGCATAATATAGCTAGAATAGATTTGAAACCAGGAGTCCAAAGCGAGCGGTTCAGGTATAACCTAAAATTATTTAAACCTACTAATTTTACAGAGGAATTGTAGATGGCTAATGAGCACTTGCTCGCCGATGAAAACCTATAAGGCTCCCCCGAAGGGTAAGCTTAAGTTGCCCAACCATCCCTCAAAGAAGTGGAAAGAACGAGGTGAACCACTAAAGGCGAAGGACAATCAGTCCTTCACAGGTCACCATAACAACAACTCTCAGTCTAAGAATCAACGAGGAAATGATGGGGGCGCCATGACCAAAAGTGGTGTTCTGATCAACGATCGAACTAATATTACAAGTGGCTGCATGTTTCCCCGGGAAATGCAATGTTTGACACCCCTCAACATGTCAATGACCAAAATAGTTTAGACCGTCCAAAACGCGCCATTGAAGGTGGCTCCGACCTTACGTGATTTGAAGAGATAGTTTCAATACCACCGTAAACAAGGTCACGACATGGAGGAATGCCATCACCTCCATAAGCTGATTAAGGAACTCATCTGTGCCAGAAAGCTCAAAGATTTTTTTGTAGTCGATGCACATACGCAATGATTGGGCAAAGTTCTAGTAGGAGAACCCTCAAACGGGCATCTCCGGGCGAACGAGGTCCATGTATTAGGGATAATTCCAGCCATTATCGAAGAAGGACCTCGATCCCTGGGCTTGAAGAGATAGCATTTGGGAGAGGTATGCTCCGTCACCCCATATACACGTAACTATTTACTAATTGTCTTTATAAATGCACATCTTCCACCAAGGGGAAACCCTACAACGAGGTTATCATCTTCACAACACTAATCAACAACTATCAAGTGGGTAGTATTATTGTTGATACAAGAAGTTTTGTGAATATCCTATTCAAAACAGTTTTCGATAAGATAAGTTTGAAGACCGATCTGTTGACAGTACCAGCCGCTCCGTTGTTCTAATTCTCCGGGGAAGGGAAGGAGGCACTGAGCCTCATCGCCCTAGCCATCTCTTGGAAAGAACCAGAGAAGCAATACAACGACACAAAGGATTTTCTCATGGTGAAATCCCCGTCGACCTACAACGTTAACTTCAATTGGCTACTCCAGAACATGTAACCGTAAAGTTCCCAGGTGACAAAGGTGATTACAGTTTGGGGGAACTTGGGGGCGATCTAGAAGCTGCTATCAGCGAGTGTTTCAAATGTTGAACATAAATCACTCGATATCCAGATCTAGAGCGAGATGGGTCTCGAGATCGGTGAGGTCTGCTCCATTTACCAGTGTCAGACGAAGAACCTAGTAAGATCTTCCTAATCTGTGAACATTTCGATGCAGGGTTCAGAAAGCAGCTGAAATGGACACACTGGGAGCACCGGGAGGTGTTTGCTTTGACCGTAGCGGAAATGCCTGACATTTCAATCGACGAAATGTGCCACCGGTTGAACATCAACCCCTACTCTCATCTTGTCCAGTAGAAGATTCTATCCACCACTCGAACTTGGTCGATTGATAGTAGCGGAAGTACAAAAGTTGTTAGATGCTAGCTACATGTATGAAATCTAGTACCCAACCTGGATCTTGAATGTCTTAATGGTCAAGAAAGCCAACGACAAGTAGTGGATGTTAGTCGACTTCACCAATCGTAATGCCTTTTGCCCAAATGACACTTACCTTTGCCGAAGATTGACAACTTGGTAGACGCAGTGGTCAGATACTTGGTAATTATTTCCTTGATGCTTACTCCGGCAATCACTAGATGAAAATACACTCGATGAATGCAAAAAAAATGGCATTTATTACTGCACAAGTCATATTTTATTTTAATGTAATGTCTTTCGGGCTTAAGAACGCTGAGACGACTTATTATCGCCTCATAGATGTGATTTTTTC